>JAPMUY010001996.1:0-19851 GCA_026901105.3 Galaxias olidus | reverse complement strand
TGAAGCAAAGACAAATCATTTTAAATCATTATTTCTCATTGGAATTACGCATAAATTCCACAACTATATATATATATATATATTGAAATTACGCTAATTTATATATAACAATATAAATATATGTATATTTATATATATAGTAATTTTACTGTATGTATATACAGTATATATATATTTTTAAATTTAGATATATATATATATATTTATTTATTTTATAAATTTTTTGCCGCCAGTAAAAAACTAAATTAGTAAATCATGTTCAGATAATTTGATAGGATAAAACACATTTAAAAAAAAGATTACTTTCTACAGAGTATTTGATCGGATCTAGTTTGTGATCTTGTTAACATGATTATTTTATTTATCATTCCTAATCATCCTGTTGATCCTTAATGAAATATACAGTACATGAACAACATTATTAAACAACATTCCTGTTCTCGTGAGTATTTGTCACATTAATGTCATGATCTACAATCAAAAGTAATGTATCCATTCAACCCTGTTACTTTGTGCAACCCTGTTACTCTAATTTCAACCCTTTAACCATATAATTTTTCTTAATATAATCTTATATGATTGTGAAATTGAGACGTGAAATTATACGTGCACCATCGGTTGTTGGCTGAGTTGACCGCACTGGTGATGCATGATATGGAAACGCGTAGCCACACTAACAGAGATGAAGACCAGGAATCTTTTCCAAGTGCTTCTACTGGCACTGAATTCCAACCATTCCTTCTTGACCATTCTCATCAACACCGAGTTTCAGTGTCTCCCTTACCTGCTTGGGGCCCACATCCCAGGCATACATCTTCTCCAAACCTAGTAGAAGTATCGGGAAACTTCACTGGCCAAGTGAAAGGGCACATCACTGGGGGCTGTGATGTAGCCTATGGTTATAGAATGCTCTATCAATACTCCTGATCTTTATGTGGCGTTCTACATGTACTGTTTAATCAAAGGACACAGGCTGTAAGATCTCTTCAGAGACAAAGATTATAAAAGAATGTAGTTACGCTTAACGAGTCACCGTGTGACGTGTTAATTAAAAATCACCACATAACAATCATACTAATCCTAGAAGATCACACCAAAAAATGGCCGCGCCAGTGTCTACGGCCGCTTGTCATCACCGACTACCCGGTCTGTTCGTCCTTGTGTTATTTGTAACTTTCTGTCTCCAAAATGTCAACACCTTAATTGTGTACGATCGGCAAACGCTTACTAGCCTATCGAACATCCTCTAAGGCTGTATGCGATCGAGTTTCTGGAGAAAGGATTTTTCCACTAGCTAAACTGCCAGCAGAAATATGTCGCCCGCTCTACGAAAAACCGCGCCGGAGAAGACGTACTAGGAGCAGATGGGGTAAACGGGCCGGCACCTTACGCCCTGTTCACAATTCATCCGTTGTGCTGGCGCACTACACACTGTCATGTCCGTTACAGCGTGCGTGTGGTCCGCACTTAACGCAAGTCAAGTGTAGACGGAGGACAGCTTTCGTGCTACCGCAGCCAAGCTAGTCGGAGAGGCTGCTTGCTTAGTGATAGCAGACGAAGTTACAGAGGAAAGTAACATACAAGTAATTTTAACGATCTTTTATAATATGCTTATATTATTATTATAAGGTTATACATATTCAAATGTTAACTGATTCCGTTATATCGATATATTTCATGTGTATTTAACGATAGTACAACAGTAAACAGTTCGCGATAGTAGTAGAATTCCACTTCCTGTTCATTTCAACGGTCCGCTCTGACGCAAAAAAATCCAACGTGTCCGTCAAGATTTTGCAACGGAAACCGTTGTCCACTAGGGGGCCAGTCTATCATGAAGTCGCCATAGAAATGAATGGACTTCCGGCGCAAAGGACCAGCGCAACGGATGAATTGTGAACAGGGCATTAAGCCTGGTTTATACTTCTCCGTGAGAGCGTTAGCGAACGTAAACGTTCATTTGCCGTTTCCGTTCGCACAGTAGTTTGCCAACATACTTCAACGTAAGTTTAACGGGACCACTAGGTGGCAGTGTCGCATTCAGTAATCCAGAATGTACAGAAAACCGAAGAAAAAGCACAGACATGGAAACTCCCCTTCATGTCCCGCGAAAGTATAAACAACAAGACGAAGGTTGCTCACTGCTTTTCATATTTTCTTATATCAAATCAAGTTAATTTATAGAGCACGTTTAAAACAAGCAGCGCTGACCAAAGTGCTGTACATTCACATACATACAGTTTGTCAAACAATACAGATAACAGTTGAAACATATACAGCCTAAATGTAGGCTATAGCTAAGACTTGCTAAGTGCATAGAAAACCACTAATATGACTTGAAGGCTATTGAAAACCAGCCTATCTGCTCCAGTTCGTTGTGCCATCTGCGTTTTCATCTCTTTGGATACAGCCAAAATACTGTATTATCGAATATCTATTGCTTCCTACCCTGCTTAACCTATGCGATTGTTTGACGCACTGAGAAGACGCTTCGCGCAACGGGCTGCTAGGATTTGGGAGGACTCCCCGTGAACACGTCGGTGGGCCTCGGTGAGCTACGCTTTCCCAGAAACCCCTGCGCTTCGAAGCTACGCAGAGCTGTTTACGTGCTGCTTCGCAGAAGTATAAACCAGGCTTTAGTCAAGCTAAGATCCGTTGCTAACTCCGTTGCTAACTCTCCTTCTCACCGCTTGGGGTCACCCGGCTTTCACCTGCTCACCGCTGTCAGACCCTGGCAGCAATCCCGCTCCTCTTCCCGTTGTTCCTTGGAACCAAGATGTACGTCTTTAAGACCGATTCTCCCCGGCACAGACTACAGCGGAATGCTCTCTCGTAGCGTCACACCGAGGCCGAGACTCCGCACCACAGTCAGCGGCATTAACCCTCAGAATCTTCGGTGTTTTCCAAGGGCACCGGCAGCATCAGAATTTGGAAACACTGCCCCTGTTAAGATGGCTTTGCTAAATGCTAGATCACTTTCTAATAAGACCGTTCTAAATAACATTTTCTCCTCCCTTGGATTAGACTTCTTACTGTTGACGGAAACCAGGCTAAACGTTGGTGAGATCGCTCCGCTTGTTGAACCATGTCCTCCAGACTGTGACTTTCTCAGTACGCCCAGACTCACTGGTCGTGGCCGCGGTCTAGCAGTTGTTTTTAAAAACCATTTCAACTGCCACCGTTTAACCCAGAAGTCTTTCTCCAGCTTTGAAGTGCAGTTAACAAAAGTAGGATCGTCAAACCCCTTTTTGATTGCCCTTGTGTATCGTCCCCCCAAAACACAGAACGATTTTATCTCGCAGTTTGCTGACTTCCTATAACAGATCATTCCTAACTACCAGTGTCTTGATTATTGGTAATTTTAATATTCATGTCTGCTGTCCGTCCAAACCACTCGTTAGTGACTTTATGCATTTAATTGAATCTTTTAATCTCACCCAACACATTACTGATCCAACTCATAATCTTGGGCATACTCTTGATTTAGTTCTATCTTCTGATTTTTCTATTAACAATCTCGAAATAATTAACCCGTCTTTCTGATCACTGTATGATTCTGTTCGATACATCTCTGCCTGTTTTACCCACAAAATCTCTCCTCCCTGCTCGCTGTTCCCGCCATACAAATACCTCTGTTGTCAAAATGTTCTTTGCTGCCCCTAATGTCCACATTATTGAGGCCTCCCCTCCTCAACTTAACACGGAGGAACTCTCCTGCTTGTTTGGTTCTACCTGCTCCTCCATTCTTGACTCTGTTGCTCCCCTCAGAATAAAAAAGCCAAAGCCTAAATCTCAACCGTGGCTACATGACATCACCAGAGCTTTAAGGCGGCAATGCAGAAAAGCTGAGCGCAGGTGGAAAAAAAACTAACTTCCTATTTCCTTTGACATTTTGAGAGACCAGCTAGTCCAATATCAAGAGGCTGTTAAGAGGGCGAGAACTGAATATTTTCTGACATCATTTAAAAAAACTGTCATAACCCTAAGGTCCTATTCACCACTATTAAATCATTAACATGTCCCCCTCCAAGTCCGAGCATTGAAGGGTCCATTGTAAAATGTGAAGAGTTCTCTACTTTTTTCATCAGTAAGATCCAACTCATCAGATCCAACATCTCAGCTCCAATCTGTGACCAAAATATTACCCTAGCCTGTTCTTCCCAACTGAACTGTTTTCATCCAATCTCTCTTACATCTCTCAAAGATACTGTTACCTGCATGAAGCCTACCATGTGCCCCCTAGATTTTGTTCCTACTTGCCTGATAAAGGAGACCTTTAACACAATTGGTCCCAGCATTCTTGCCATTGTAAATAGCTCCCTTGCCTCCGCTCTGTCCCATCCTGTTTCAAACACGCCGTGGTCCAGCCCCTATTAAAAAAAAACCCTGGATTGCACAGCGCTTAGCAACTACAGACCCATTTCAAAACTGCCTTTCTTATCCAAGATTCTAGAAAAGGTACCTTTTCTAGAACAGCACCATTATTCTAGATAAATTCCAGTCAGGTTTTAGGGGGGCGCACAGCACGGAGTCTGCATTATTGAAAGTGTATAATGACCTGCTCCTCACTGTCAACTCTGGAGATTGTGCCATTTTAGTTCTTCTTGACCTCAGTGCTGCTTTTGACACAGTGGATCATATTATTCTTATTGACTGCCTTGAGCATGGGCTTGGCATAAAAGGCACTGCCCTGGACTGGTTTTGCTCATATCTTCAAAACAGAACTTTCTCAGTCAACATAAGCAATTCCTCCTCTCCCCCTACCAACCTACTCTGTGGAGTTCCACAAGGTTCCATTCTGGCCCCTGTCCTCTTCTCCATTTATACGTTGCCTCTGAGTAAAATAATCAGAAAACACTCTCTTATCTCCTATCACTTTTACGCTGATGACACTCAGCTCTACCTACCTCTAAAACCCAACTTTCAATCCAATTTAAATTATCTTATAGAATGCCTTGAGGACATTAAAGGCTGGATGGCTCACAATTTTCCCCAGTTAAATGAAAACAAATTGGAAGTTGTTCTCTTTGGCCCCCCTAACTCCATTAACTTAATTACTAGGAATTTAGGTAATCTCTCCTCCTATTTAAAACCCCATTCCAAGAATCTTGGAGTGATTTTTGACTCTGCTTTTAAATTTGACAAGCAGATGAATGCAGTGGTAAAATCCAGTTTCTTCCATTACGGACCCTGAAAAGAATAAAACCTTTCCTTTCACTGAAGGATTTGGAAAGGTCACCCACGCTCTAATTCTTTCCCGTCTTGACTACTGCAACTCCCTGTACACTGGAATCAGCCAGTCATCTTTGTCCCGCTTACAGCTGGTCCAAAACGCTGCGGCCAGGCTTTTGACTGGATCCAAAAAGAGGGACCATATTTCCCCTATCTTGGCCTCCCTTCACTGGCTTCCAGTTCGCTATAGAATTGATTTCAAGATCCTGCTATTTGTCTACAAAGCATTGAACCAACTTGCCCCCTCTTACATCACAGATCTACTGAGACCATACACCACTCACAGGCCTCTTAGGTCTTCTGAATGAGGACTACTGGCCATCCCACACTCCAAACTAAAGCTCAGAGGTGACCGCGCATTTGCTGTCACAGCCCATAAATTATGGAACAGCCTTCCCTCTCATCAGATTTGCCCCTTCTGTCGATTCCTTCAAGCCTCAGCTGAAAACTAAGTTCTTCTCATTAGCCTTTGCATCTTAGTGGTTTTCTATGCACTTAGCTTGTATATAGTATGTATAAGTGTCACAACAGTTTTTTTGTTTTTTGTTGTTATATTTTATATACTGTATCTGAATGTGTTGTTCAGCACTTTGGGTCAGCTCTGCCTGTTTTAAACTTGTTCTATAAATAAACATGATTTGATTTGATTTGATTTGAAAACATTACAGGGACTACTCATTTCTCTTTCCTATACTGAGCCTACGTAGCTGTCACATGAAAAATTAACGAACAACTTAGACCCGAAGACCCAGTCCATGGGTGAACTACACATTTCTGTGTCCTGTCCTGTCTTTCATTCACTTTTCACGTGCCTACTATATGCTTAGCAAGTGTGATTGTTATTTGGCTGTATGGTGTGATTTTAATTATTTATTTTTATTTAACATATTTTAGTATAGTGTGTAATGGTAGCCTATGTATGCAGCTCATTATTGCTATGTGCAAAAAGTTATCCAGGACCACCTGATTATAAATATAACTAAAAGTCATATCAATATTGTGATTTTTTTGCTAAATACAACACATCACGTTTCAGTAAAGGAGTATGTTGCAACTGCTTTAATGTGACTTCATTTTCATATTGAATGAATCATAACTACGGAGGAATCGCAAATACATAACCATGGCGAACAAAACATTTCTATTGTCTATGCCGACCCTAGTAGCGGTCACGTGACAAAGGAACGAACGACTCTATGGCGTTTATTTAGTGCCAAAACTCGCGAGCGCACAGAATGGTATTCGCGAGCAGATAACCTTCCTCGCGAGGGAACATTTCTGATCTCCGAGCGCACGGAACGGGGTCCGCGAGCGGAAAAAGTGTCCAAGCGCTCTCTCGACCCTCCCTGCCGCTTGCAACTGCTCAACACTCGCTCGCTAGTCATCGAGCGCTCGCTCGATTCCCCCTGCGCGCTCGCAATTGCTCGTTAGTCAAGTTGACTTTTGGCACTTTGGGGGCGGGGATAGTGGCTGATGTCTCCTCTCTTTTGATTGGTTACTTTAACCCTTTCTAGCCCGAGGCAAAGAGTTCAAATTCTATTACCAGAACATGAAATCGACATGCTAAAACGTTTGTGGTGTGTTATTACATCATACATCTAAACTGTATACCATTTTGATGAATATAAGTAGTTATTTCCAATTATATTAATATATATGATAATTTTATGTTAATAATTCCATATGAAGATAAGCTTTCATAAACAAAGTTTTACAAATAGCCTATATTCTTCGGCCAACATATTTTTACTAAAGATCAGCGTTTTAACACCACTTCAGGAATTCAGAGTAGGTCCACCCTGACTCTCCTTTTAACCCCGAGTTAAATCTGGGTAGGGTAAACTCCCTTCATAGCGTAGGCCTCTGATGTTTAATAGTACAGCATATACGTAGGGCCTATACTGCACAATTTAATAAAAAACAAAATCCCACTATATAAAAAAAAATAAAAAATTGCCTACAGGTTTGGAGGAATTAGTACCTCACCATCTTTATGCATCCCCATTACTATAAAATATTTTGAAAAGACTACACATAGTTTATACTTACGCATTAGTATATCTTTTGCTCCCATGACACTAAATTTAAATTTGCCATTTACTCCTTTCCAATTAATTAGTTTGCCAACGTTGTTAGAGAACATGTGTGCCAGGATGTTCCAGGTGAACTTTTTTGTTTCTTGCCCTCCAATTGAGCCCAGGACAGAAATCTTGGGGAAATAGGAAATACAAAACATTTTAATATCTCTCCCAAAAATTCAATTTTAGCTAACCATCTGTTTGCAAATGTCATTTCACAATACTAATGCCCTGGGGAAGAAATATAACATTGTAGTGAGCAAGAGAACATTTGGGTATAAGCGCAGAAGAAAGAGGGCATGAATGTTCACACGAGAGAAGGTGGGACATATAAGAAAGATATTATGACAAATTCAGACCATGCTCTTCTTTTTTGATCCATTAGCAGCGTCCTTTATCCACTTCTCAAACTGCTCCACCTCTTCCATTGTCCCCAATGGGAAGGAAACTTCTTCGGGCATTTCACTTGACACACCTGTGCTGTTTACCTTCGCTGCAAGGACATTCATCCCGACAGCAATTTGGTTAATTTGGTGCTTCATATTCTCAAGCAGACTAAGAATATGAAGTTGTGCAGCTGTAAAAAAAACAAAACAAGAGAGCAACAGACTGGATGATACTGTAAGGTTTTGTTAGTCTCAATTAGATAACCAAATAGACAAGAAGGTTGAGCCAAGCTTGAACAGGTCTTAAATACAGTCTCTAAAGTTACCATGACAATGTTTACATTAGAAAGTAAAAGGACAAGAGTAAATAATCGAGCATACCACTACAGGGAATTGATTCATTCCCTAGCCTCCCTAGTCTGAATGTGGGTTGGAAACAGGTTTGTGCTGGTGTTGTAAAATCTTCATATCTCGGCAGTGAAGCTACGTCAAATTCCCTGAATGAAGAGGGTACAGTTTTTGCCACTGGAGGAACACGGTGGCCTTCTTGAAGTGGAGATGGTGAGCCTATTTGAGTTTGCAGTTAGTAAAACCAGTGGTGACAAAAAGGACAATGCTTCCAAGTTCTCAATAAAACTTACCAAAGCTGAAGCTAGGTTCAGGTTGTCGAGCAGGACACCTGGCAGGTGTCATTGGAGGAGCAAGGTGGTCTGGAGGTGGTGAGCCTATTAAAGGTGGCAACGGTAGCAGCCAAGTAGAATTATATTGAGTTGAGTTGAAAACATATCACAAACAAATACCATAAAAAAAAACATAGAACAACTTATAAATACTGAAATACAATCTCAGGACGCAAACTCACCAATGCTCTGGATAGGGTCAGTTTTAACTGATTTTGAGAGACTTGCAGGAAGGGGCTTTGGACATGGTACTGGTGGGGCACAAGACGACCACCTTCCAGTTGATGCTGGCTTTTTAGACGGAAGGGTCGTCTTGCTTTTTTTGGGTGGGTGTATTTCCTGCTCGCTGTCACAGTCGGTATCACCATAGTAATGGCTGGTTGAAGAAGAAAAAAACATTTTTAAAATACAATTAGCAAATATTATTGTTCAATCTGAATTCTTAAAGGTGAATGATATTCCTGTTTAATGTGGTCCAAACTAACATTGACTTGATCTTTCTTTTTGATTTTCCCCCCACTTCAACCTCAGACTCCAGATCTGAAGTGTCACAATTTAGGTACTTGTTCAAAATCTGCCTTGACTCCAAGTAATTACCTGAAACAAATGTTTTATATGAACACAATATGATTTAAATTGTATTATTCATATTTGTATTATTAGACACAATACAAAAAACTTAATTTACATACCACATGATTTCACAATTGTGCATTCATGCAGAGTCCAGCCTAATCCTGGTTGCTCTCTTTTTTGGACAGCCTTGTCAATTTGTTCATCTTTTGCATAATTTGGCCAGTAGACATTCCCATTCTCATACTACTTGTCTGGTACAAGAAAAAACGCTTTTGAAAGAATGCATTTGACGAGATGAAACATCCTGTCAGAAATAAAATAAAAAACTTAAAATTCATGACAAATATGCTCAAACTCTGTAGCGTCTGTTCGTACAGTCAGTCCACTAGCCTGTCATGCAAACAAGTCATACATGCGGACAAACATCTTAATAAAATGTACTCACGATATATAGTCAGCGAGTCACAGTTGTTTTGGTGCCCCGGTGGTTCATCAAGCTAAGACGCAGGTTCAATTCCGGCCTGGGCCCTTTGCTCCATGCCCCCCCCCCCCCCCCTGTTCACCCACTTTCATGTCCAATTAAGCTAACCCCCCCCCCCCCTCCAATATAGTTCCTATTGTCCAGAAAGCGAATGCAGGAGTGGTATTGCCACAAATTCACTCCTGTGGGGCAAAAGCATGCATTTCTGTTTGATATCTGACGTTTTGGCATGCTTGAATGGGCCTGATGTTTTAGATATTGTATATATCTTCAAGAAGTCTGAACTGAATGGATAAGTGAAGAAGTCAGACTTCTCTGAGAAAACTCTGAACACAACATAGACTCCATCCCAACATTCTACTATGTTGTGTATCTGACATATATGGTATTCTATGACAAAAACATTGTCTCCTGTTGTTACTTTAATGGTCCACCGCTCAGTGTACATCTCATTGTATTGTGCTTTCACAAGCATTCCATTTGGGACCGGCCCAACAAAGTGAGGTTTTTTCAACAATGTGGACTGCAGATCACTACTTGCTGTTTGCTGTTCTGACAACCTCCGAAGGATCTGAGATAGTGGACAATTTGGTTTTCTCACCAACTTCTTCAACTTGTGAAGATGATTTTCATAAGGAAATGCCGAAAAGGAATCCAAGCAACCATACTGTTCTACATCCTGGGAGAGATGAACCAAACCATGTACATTGTAGACAAACTGGTCTTTACAATAAAGTTCACCAAAATGGAGCACAAATGTTCTGAGCAATGTGTATGCATATTGGTTGTGAGATGACGAGAGTGTTGGACTAACCAAGATCGAAATTCCAGAAAACAGCAGCATGAAGTTGTTGTACATGTTGGGATCGATGAATGAAGCAAGAACAACAGGACCAGTATAAAGTAAGAATTCACGGAATTCTGTTGCCTTCCAACGGTCAATCTCTCTAAGTGATCTTGGTTTTCGGGCAAACTCCACTGGGATATGAGGGCGCATCTGAATTAAACGATCAGATATTCTATTTACAATGATGGCAGGAAGACGAAACTGAAGAGGACCTCTGAGCCAAATAACTAATAATTTTCTGACAACACCCAAACAGACAAGGTGCATATAATCAAGAGGGAACCCTGAGACCATACCAATGCCTAAACCATGAAATGGATTTGGTCCTTCATGGTGATGCTCTTCATCATGCTGTTCTGCAAATGATTAATCAGTTCTGAGTCTGTAATCAACCAAGAGATATGTCATGTGTTTATTAATACGTAGCCCTGGCTGTGCACATTTGTCACATCCTTGGTATCCATTTTGAGCCTTAATGTTCTTGACAAAAGCTCTGGCTGGTGCATCACATATAACAGACTCTAATTGAAAAAATATTATTTTGCCATCAAAGTCAAAGCCATTCTCAAGCTTGTGAAGCTCGGAGACAAGATCTTTCAGAAATTCCTGTGATGAGCTAGGTTTTTTTGATCCACAGAACAGTCCAATTACAACTGGCTCTTTCATTGGAACATTGAGCAAAAGTCCAAGGCTAGGCCAGAGCTGCATGTTTGAGCTTTTAAACAACGGTAATGTCAGGGTCGGGATCCTCCTTTGCCTACCTGAGGGAGGATCAGGACCGAGGACAGCTCCTGAGGCAACAGCACCTCAGCTCATTAATGTTCTATTGTTTTCACCTGTGTGTTGTTTGGTTAATTGGTTTCCTTATGCTTCGTTTGCCCTTTATATAGCCCTGCTTGTGTTACCCATCCTTTGTCTGTCATTACGTTTTGTTGAGTTCCCAGTAAAAGAGCTAAACCTTGTCTTTGACTACTCCGTGTTCCGTGTGTTCTTTGTGAATTACCTACCGTACAACCTATCGGGTTCAGGTCCGCTATTGGGTCACCACAACCAGCGTGTGAGCCCCCGGCGTGATAGGTAATCCATCAGTGTTAATTTGCAACTTCTGCAATGGAGGCGATGCGCTTGTGAATTGCTGACCTCAGAGAATTTATTATGCCGAAATAATGATAGAGTCCACCAGACTTTTCCATGATGGTATACCGTGTCTTAGTCTTCAAAAGTGTGCGTGCATCTTTTGGGAGATCATGGTGGTGTAACTTAAGCAAGAGCTGTCAGAGCAACTAGAGAGATTCCAAAGTTTAAAGCCCATTTTGAGAGACTGTCATTCAGGCTTTCCTTTAAAGGCTCTTTAGAATCTTGATCAGAGTCAGAATATTCTTCAGACTGCTCTCTTATTAAGTATGAATAATGACTAAATCTATTACTTTAACTAGACAAATCTAACTCATAATAGACAATAGATAACACCAATAGATAACTATACCTACATTATTTAACATTATAGTTGACAAGACTTTAATATACTATATAGAACAGAACAGACAATAATAAATAATGATGGGAAATTTAATCAGGCCTATTGCTAAAGCGCGAGTGCTACTTGATAGGTCTGGCATCGCGAGGCAACGATCTGGCTGAACGCTCTGTTTATTTCAGTCGCCTAGCAACTAAAAAAGGACTATCACTGCCGTCATGTACTTGACTGCGGTAGATGTGTAACGTTAACATTGTTTCAGATAGCATCATTTTTACAAGCTTGTTTCTTTTTTTAGGCATCGTTCATATCGACTATTGATGATATAATGAACGTTTGCTAAGCGCTCGACTTTAAACAGTGGTCGTAGGCTACTTGTAGTTGTTAGCTAGGTAAACTTGGCATACTGGCTAGCTAAGTCACAGCAACGGTACCAGCTTGAACAAAACCTATTGTTTGCTCTGCTGATCTTGTCGTGTATTTTCCGACGTATAAAATGACCACAATTTACTCAAACTGATAATACACTAGGAGTCGAAAGTAGAAAGGTCAGAAGGGTAGGATTTATTCGGTATAGAATAAAAACGAGTCGGACTGCTGACACCAACTAAATTGTATATTCACAGTTCATCTTTTTATACATATTCCTTCACGTTAGGCCTTTCCCAGATTTTTGGCAACTCCCCAACATGCAAATTAGAACATGCCCAATACCAACCGTCTCTAATAATTCTGTTTCCCAAGGACCGTTGGTCCCATGAACCTTAAAGTTTACCCCTTTTTCCAACTAGCCCCATCCTTGTCTATCATAAACTACGGAAGCAGAGTCCATTACCTCCTTTCCTTCTCTTGGTTAAAACAGCAAATGGATAAGTATTTAATCCCTTATGCGCCTGCTTTCCTTGAAACCTATTTACCAAAACTGGTTTAATTGCTTATATATTTATGAGTCTGTCAATTGTGAACTTTCTACCTCCCATTTATTCAAGAAACTGTCAATTGTGAACTTTCTACTTCTACTCTTCCTCCTTAAACCTTAAGTGTCTGCGAGGACAACCAGGCATGATATTGGTTAGGGTTCTTGTTTATCTTTCACATACATGGGCCCTCAATATAATAAACCCTTCCCTAAACACAGTTGTACCTCTGCCTTAGAATTGCACATTCTCTGCCTCTTCTGTTAACTCCATTTATTAACTAAACGTATTATAAAATGGTATATCTACTTAATGATCTTTAATATTGAGTACATATACTTGAGTACAAAAAGGTATCTACTTTTAAGACTAATCATACCACAATCTGGGGGGTGGCTTGGACACAAACAGTACGGGAAATATATTGTTACTTTAAACTTAAATTACATTCCTTGCTGAGCATTTTGTGAAACTTACATATTTTGTCCGCTTTGAATATGGGAATATTGTTTTGAGCTGGGAATGTAAGCCATGAGTTTTGAGGCTTGTTGGTTGGCCTTTTGAGACTAGAATAAATAAGTTGAACAAATATTTTGTGCGTGGTTTATTAAATTGCTTGCTTAAATTGCTTAGTAAACAATTCATGGTTTATTAGATTATTATTTGTGTTGCTGTTTTAAAATATATGTATATATTGGGGAGTTCAAGTATCTCGGGGTCTTGTTCTCGAGTGAGGGGAAAATGGAACGAGAGATGGGCCGGAGAATTGGAGCAGCGGGTGCGGTGTTGCAGTCGCTTTATCGCACCGTTGTGACGAAGAGAGAGCTGAGCCAGAAGGCAAAGCTCTCAATCTACCGGTCTATCTTCATTCCTACTCTCACCTATGGTCATGAAGGGTGGGTCATGACCGAAAGAACGAGATCGCGGATACAAGCGGCGGAAATGAGTTTCCTCCGGAGGGTGGCTGGCATCTCCCTTAGGGATAGGGTGAGAAGTTCAGCCATTCGTGAGGGACTCTGAGTAGAGCCGCTGCTTCTTTGCGTAGAAAGGAGCCAGTTGAGGTGGTTCGGGCATTTAGTAAGGATGCCACCTGACCGCCTCCCTAGGGAGGTGTTCCAGGCACGTCCAGCTGGGCGGAGGCCGCGGGGCAGACCTAGGACCAGGTGGAGGGATTATATCTCCACACTGGCCTGGGAACGCCTTGGAATCCCCCAGTCAGAGCTGGTTAATGTGGCCCGGGAAAGGGAAGTTTGGGATGCCCTGCTGGAACTGCTACCTCCGCAACCCGACCCCGGACAAAGCGGATGAAGAGGATGATATATTGGGGCCTATTGGCTAATAGAAAGTACCACAGAACGATCACAAGTTAGCAGTGTGGGGTAAAAAATAAAGCCTGAACTTCAGAGTTTGAGTAAATTGTAAATTAGTAACGCATTACTGTTTTAAGGGAGTGAAGGGATGTATTAATCATGTGTGTGTGCTTATCCTCAGGTGACCCATTTGCACTTACAAAGCTAACAGCTATAGGGTATTAAACTAATAAAGCTATAAGCATGGATCCTGCAGGAAATTAATGCTTTAGGGTGTGGGAATAGTCAAGTGGAAAAATACTGCAGTAGTGGCATAATGGAGAAGTCAGTTCTCACCAGAAACTACATACTGTGTTGCGAGACCACAAAGTGTTGGCTGGGGGAGTCAAGGACGACTGCAATCACACTTCTCAGAAGCGGGGACCTCGAGTGTGACTCCCATCATGTGAGGTGAACTTCATGTGCCAAGAGGCATGGACATGCCTGCGCACCCACCAGAAACCAACGGCCGGGAGACGCCCCCAGTGACTTACACACACGCATACACACACTTACTGTTTTATTATTGCTTAAGGGGCAATGCTCCTCCTCTGTTTGAAAACTATATAGCACTCTGTAAGGAATCAGTCTGTGTGCTGGAGCGGAGTGAGAGACAGCTAACTGCGTGCAGTCTGTATCACAAAGCTCCAGTACCCTCAGTTGAGACCGAATGCTCTTAACTTATTGAATAAAACTACTTAAATGAAGTACTTTGTAGCGTGATCCTTCCTTGGAATTTTGAACACGACAGGAGTAATCAGTAAAGTGACTTAGTTACTTTTTTGAAGAGGTAACGAGTAACTGACTAATTACAAATTTCCAGTAACTAGCACAACACTGGTGACTATTAACGTATTTGTGCCATCTGCGTTTGGTTTCCTAGTTTTAACTCATAAAATATGGAGGAAGAAAAATCTTATCAGCGCCCAGTTTACTTAAATGCAGGCCATCCGGGCAAAATAGTGACCTAGCTGGTTTTGAGTGCCTCGGAAACAATCTATTTGTCCGCAAATAAAGCATACCCTCTATTTCATTGGAGAGATGCTCCACTAATAAATTAGTGTTTCTAACCTAACTTTTTGAGACATCATCATCCATAGGGCGGGGAAGAATGGAGAACACAGCAAAGGTTACTTTATGCTGATATCGCTCCCTAGCTTTGTCCATCAGCTCCCGCATACACCTGAGGATATCTTCCGGCGTATCCCTGCCAGCTATGTGGTTAGTTCCAATATGTATCACCAATAGCAGATCTCCTGTTACCCTGTCCAGGTGATACAAATGCTGGTGGGCAGACCGTGCAAGTCTGTCCCGGGGTGCACCCAGCACAACATCCCACTTGCCACCCTTCCCTCCTAGCCTTTCAGCATCGAGTCACTGAGAAATGCTATGGTGGCTGTGAAGAGAATGAAATAGATTAACTTTAAACAGTTTAATTAACCGTCCAAAAATATATACATCGTTAAGTAAAAAAATTCTACAAACAAAAAAACATAAATTAAAGTCGACTTACTGATCTGGCCACCGTTGCACGCCCGGAGCTGGACCTCCCACTGCACCATAAAAGGCCTCGGCACATGTGGTGCATAATGGCTAGCTGAGCTAGCAGCAGACGTATACGTAGCCATGTTACCAAGAGGACGGTCAGTCAGTGAAGTGAGGAGTTTGGTGTGAAGCCAGTATATAAAAGACCAACTCACGTTTATTGGGTCAGATTTCCCGCCTGTACAAATTAGAAAAATGCGTATTTTCCCGCCTCTACAAATTTGAAAAATGCTAGTTTTCCCTCCTTTACACAAATTAAAAAAGGCCTACATTCAAATATGGAAACATCCTCCTGCTTATTTTCACTGATTGAAAGATTTTCCCGCTTCACTTCTATGGCCCAGCCCCTTGAAACAAGGCTCTTTAAAAAAGTGGAGCAGGAAAAGCCTGTGTGTATGATGAAAGCAAATACAGGCTAGCACAATAGTTATGATAAACATATCTTTAGCATTAAGCAACTATCGATTTAAATAAATACTATTAAAATTGTGGAAAAAGACTCAGACAACCAACAATCAGCATGGAAACTGCTTCTTGTCATATATCCATCACTGTCTTTTCAGTTCCACATTCACATCCACCCTTACCCCTTAACTTACCCCTTAACTCAACCCTTAACTTAACTTAACACTTTACAGAACCAGCATGCAAAAACAGAACTCAAAACAGCATGCTAAAACTAAAATAGGTAAAACATATATGCAATATTTACAAAAGTGTGTGTGTATGTGAGGGAATGCAAGAGGTCAGGGGGAGCAGCTTTCATGCATGGCTAAACAGGGAGTTACACCAGCCCGTGGCCCGTCTCATATCACCATGCATGCTAGAGCATTAACCCTTGAGAACGTTTTTTTTTTGTATTTAGTTACAAGCCACAGCTAAACGGCATATGATTTTCTATTTGTCAGTAAAGCTCACAGCAGAACGGCTTAACAGGGAGTTACACCAGCCGGTGGCCCCTGTCTCATATCACCATGCATGCTACTGACCAAAGTAAAATCATATGCCATTTAGTTAAGCTGTGCCTCATACATTTTTTGTGTTTCATAGTAAATAAAGCTCGTAGCAGCATGGCTTAATAGGGAGTTAAACCAGCCGGTGGCCCCTGTCTCATCACCATGCATATGATATCCCTATAACCTATTATTTCAGGCTTTTCTGCCAACTCTGCAGGGATACTTACCACCTGCAAAGAAGATAAATCTTTCCCTGCTCTGTTCCTGCATGGCTTAACAGGGAATTACACCAGCCGGTGGCACCTGTCTCATATCTGTAAAAAGCATGTTAATTTCTCATGTTTTTTTAATTTGTTGTTGCCTATTTATTAAGCTGTGACATATCCCTACAGAATTTATGAGAGAATCCTAACTTCATTTGCGAAAATAATAAAATAATAATGATTCCTCATTAATAGGACTGCCTACTTCATCAACTTCCTCCTCGGCATAATCTACTGAGAAAGTATTGTTGCCATTTGAAGATATGACACCAGAACTCACCACCGTCTCCGCTGTCTAAAAACATATGTTAAATTTTATTCTCAATAAAATCTTTATCACTAACTGCTATAAGTTCTAAATGATGTTCCTGGTATTTGGTCCATAAGGGCAACCAATACATCTTTCTATAACCATCATATTTAATCCTAATATCAAAAGTATAATTTTTTGAAATTATTTCTACTACTGTGCCACTGAACCACTGCTTTAACCCACGTTCAATGTACAAATGCCTAACCCGTTTTCCCAATAACTGATCTTTGGGCTTTCAACACATGGTAATCTAACTAAGCCCCGCCCCGCTCTCTTACGCCCCAAGTCTTGCGCTTTCAATTGCTGATGCGCAGCATCTCTCATGAATTCTGCTTTTTTATCAGAAACAACTTGCATTTGTACGTCCTTCATCTAGGCTAGTGTCCCGTGGCTCACGCATGCTAAGTAGAACAGACTTCAGATTACTGAAAAGTTGATCAAATGAGAGCCTTTTCCCATTTTTGGAAATATTAAAGAGACCATGCAAATTTTTTTGGCCCCAATACTAAACGTCTAAACTTTAATTGTGCAATTACGGCTTGGACTCTGTCTTTTCATTTATTCATTCATTTAAAATACCTATGTTTTCTTCTAAATCTTTAACAGAAGTCTAGAGGCCCCCACCAAACTTTTCCAATTCCTTCTTGATTTGTATTTTTTTTTGTCACAGCTTGTGTCTCTCTCTGGTGTTTAATATTTAGTTTTTCAATTTGGGCCTGCGCCCTCCTATCTCTAATTTTGGCTTGCCTTTCTAAGTAAGTGTAACTTTGGTCTTTAATAGAATAGACATCCTAGCTTTGGTCATAACATTTGACAATTTTTGACTATCTAGACTTGCCAGCCATTCAGAAGATTTATTCTGCCTTCTAATGCAATTTTTCTGGCATTCCATTTACACGACACTAGATAGTCAAAAATTCCGAAATCCCTCTCACACGCAACATTTGTTTTGGGAATCGACATCAGTGCCTCATACTGGTCATCTGATACGTCGTCATAGCGTCCTAGATCCAAATGGTCAGCTACTAACCTACAACAAACCTTAACTAGACTGGCAAAGATTAGCTCCAACGCTTGCCTTGTCAGAAAATCAAAGTCATCGGTTGTTGGTTCCACAAGCTTATCAAAGATTGGTCCTCGATGAGCCTCTACATCTAAAAACAAACTGACATCGCTTGTAATAAATTTGCTGCTGTCTGCTTGCCAGTTTTTTTGTTTCTCTACAAGGGTCCTATATCTACTATTCATTTCTAAAACATGTTCTTTCATGGAAAGAACTCTCCATAATGGCTCAGTAACTAATTTAGCAATAAGACCTAAAGCCCTGCAGCCAGCTATAAATTGGGTTACATTTAAATCAGCATGAACTGCTTGAACAAGGCGATTGTCGTTTTGAATCATCCTAGTGAATTCAAGCAGGTCTGTGTACAGGCAGTAGACACCTGATGCATTGTGGAACATTACATTAATTCTATTACCCTTGAATGGTACAAGAGGAACATAATTAGAAATGTTTTTATTTATTAAAAATTTCCTAAATTCCACCGGTTTACCGCTTTTTTCGCAGCTGCGTTACTGTACTGTTTTACATGCTGTACACTGTAAAAAAAAAAAATCTTAATTTTACTGGAAAAGTTTTGTATTTTTTAGCTCCGTTTTTCAGAAATAGGATAAATATTCGTGAAATTACTAAATTAAACAGTTATAAAACGTTTTTTTTGTAATTAACGAGGATAGTTGTTCAAATGAAAATACCATTATTTTCCGTTTTTTAAACAAAGAAGAATCCTTATTTCAATATCCACACATGTAAATGTACATTGATAGATTTGTAAAAACACAAATTAAACCTGTCCAGTAAGTAAGATAAAACAATAACCCAAACAGCAATATGTTTTATTAGTAGGCCTAACTACATTAAACTAAATTCCATTTGACTATACCTGCCCCTCATAATATCACTGATGGACGTAGTATCGGATATGTTAACAAAAATGTGACAAATGGAAATACCAACAAAATAACAGACATCAAGACTAACATACTTGTAACCCTGCATTAGTATGAGGGTTACCAGTGTGCTAGGTTTGACGTCTGCGCCTGGTTGGTAGTTCCCACGACGTGGGGGAGGGGAAAACATAATTCCTAGAACGTTCATATAAATTAAGGGGGGCTGCGGGGGAATTTTAAACTGAGCGTAAGAAATCTTCTCACTCACTCAGTATTACAGTACATCTTCTGGTCTACAAGTTCACTCACAGTGGTCTCTTCAGAACAGAAGTATTGTAAAATGTGACATGGGGTCAACTTTTCACCTATTGGTTGTTCGACATCATCGTGCATGGATTGAGTCTTGACTTTTTTTAACTTTTTTTTTATTAAGAGATGAAACAGTCCTTTCTTCCGAATATTTGTTGGTTTAGTAAACGTTATTGAATAAAGACAAATTAAGAAATTGTCAAATGTCTAAAAGGGTGCGCTCATTGTTTAACCTGTCCAGCCAGTAGCCATAGCGCCTTTTCCTAGTTTGATTGCCAAGACTGAAAGCACCGCCTACTCATTTGCGTAATGAAGAAGAAATGCATACAGAAATGTAAAAGGAAATGCCAAAAGGAAATGTAAAAACCAACTTCTGAAGAAATGTTTAAAGAAAGTACTACCGAAGTAAAAAAGTAAATTGGAAGTACATAGGAGGGGAAATGCAAAACAAATGTAAAAGGAAATGTAAAAAGCAAAAAATAAATGTAAATA
>JAPMUY010001995.1:15000-17500 GCA_026901105.3 Galaxias olidus | reverse complement strand
AGAGAGAGAGACAGAGAGGGAGATGGAGAGAGAGTAATATACATATAGAAAGAAAAAATAGGAAGAGAGAAACAGAGAGAGAAAGGAAGAGAGAAAGAGGGAGAGAGGTGAAAAAGGAGAGGCAATATGAAGCCATGCACCACTCTGCAGTTTCACCAGTGGTACTGAATGAAAACATCCTGTGGGTTGATAGAAGCCTCTGTTTAATCAAATACAATAGAAAGCAGAGAGGCAGAGATGGTTTGCTCCCACATTCTCTCTCTCTCTCTCTCTCTCTCTCTCTCTCTCTCTCTCTCTCTCTCTCTCTCGTCGCTCCCCCCCTCCCTCTCTCTCTCTCTCTCTCTTGCTCACTCCCTCTCTCTCTCGGTCTCCCCCTCTGTGTGTCTCTCTCTGTCTCTCCCCCCGCCTCTCTCTCTCTCTCGCTTGCTCACTCCCTCGCTCTCTCTCTCTCTCGCTCTCCCCCTCTCTGTGTGTCTCTCTCTGTCCCCCCCTCCCCCGCCTCTTTCTCTCTCTCTCGCTTTGTCTCTCGCCCTCCCTCTCTCCCCTCTCTCTCTCCCCCTCCCTCCCCCTCTCTCTCTCTCGCCCCTGGATGGAGAGCAGTGATGTCTGTGAGTCGGATGATAGTCCCACTAGGGGGGGGGGGGGTTCTGTGGCTCTGATGTACGAGAGGCTATCCCGGTTCACTCCTGAACCTCCCCACCCTCCCAGACAGCACATTATTCCCAGCTTTTAACATGAGAGATCCTCATTTGGAGTGGGGGAGGGGGGAGTGTGTGTGTGTGTGTGTGTGTGTGTGGGGGGGGGGGGGGGTGACGAGGGGCACGGAACAATGCGTGCGTTGTAATATAATACAGGGTTTACAGAGAGGGGTGACAGGAGGGAAGAAGGGAGGGAGGGATGGAGGGAGAGAGGGAGGGAGGGGGCGACATGTCTCACATTACCGTGGCGACGGGGGACTATTCTAAAAGGAACAGTTGGCCTTGGGCTGTAAGGAGGGAAACGTTAGGTCTCTGTTTCTCATCGGGGACAGAGCTTAGAAGCTTAGTTAGAAATTACCACTCACTTTTAGTTTCTGTACTATTTATAAAAAATGCAACTCCCTTAGTGTGTACAAAAGTCACTGTGGACAAAAACTCTTGACAGGGGACTGAGGTATTTTATTCAGGTTTTTCTAAGGCACATCACCGCAATCTAGTGTGAAAAAAATATCTAGTAGTCTAAAATTAAAAAAATACAAGATCAATCAGAGATTCAACATGACTCTCCTCCCTGCCCTTCTGTTTGATTGACAGATTCACACGGACTCGGACGAGGGAGAGGGCAACATCAAGTACACCATATCAGGCGAGGGGGCGGGCTCCATCTTCATCATCGATGAACTGACGGGGGACATCCACGCCACGGAGCGTCTGGACCGCGAGGAGAAGACCTCGTACACGCTCCGAGCCCAGGCCCGCGACCGCGCCTCCAACGACCCCCTGGAGCCCGAGTCAGAGTTCGTCATCAAGGTCCAGGACATCAACGACAGCGAGCCCAAGTTCCTGGAAGGCCCTTACATCGGCAGCGTGGCCGAACTGTCCCCCATTGGTGAGCGGGGGGTCAGGGTCAGGGGGTTACATCGGCAGCGTGGCCGAACTGTCCCCCATTGGTGAGCGGGGGGTCAGGGTCAGGGGGTTACATCGGCAGCGTGGCCGAACTGTCCCCCATTGGTGAGCGGGGGGTCAGGGTCAGGGGGTCATCGGCAGCTGGGCCGAACTGTCCCCCATTGGTGAGCGGGGGGTCAGGGTCAGGGGTTAGGCAGTGGGCCGAGCCGTCCCCCATTGGTGAGCGGGGGGTCAGGGTCAGGGTCAGGGTCAGGGGTTAGGGTTAGGGGTTAGGGGTTAGGGTCAGGGTCAGGGGGTTACGTAGGCTAAAGCGTGGCCGAGCTATCCCCCATTGGTGAGAGGGGGGTTAGGGTTAGGGTTAGGGTCAGGGTCAGGGGGTTACGTAGGCTACAGCATGGCCGAGCTGTCTCTCATTGGTGAGCGGGAGGTTAGGGGTTAGGGTCAGGGTAAGGGGTCAGGGTTAGGGTTAGGGTTAGGGTCAGGGGGTTACGTAGGCTACAGCATGGCCGAGCTGTCTCTCATTGGTGAGAGGGGGGTTAGGGTCAGGGTTAGGGTTAGGGTTAGGGTTAGGGGGGTCAGGGTTAGGGTCAGGGGTTAGGGGTTAGGGTCAGGGTTAAGGTCAGGGGGTTACGTAGGCTACAGCGTGGCTGAGCTGTCCCCCATTAGTGAGCGGGGGGTTAGGGTCAGGGTTAGGGTCAGGGTTTGGGTCAGGAGGTTACGTAGGCTACAGAGAGGGGCTGTATAGGAGAACAGGAGAGGGGGGTTATGTAGTCTACAGAGAGGAGCTGTACAAGAGAGTATGATCCATGCACACAGAGCTTCACATTCACATTATTCACTTTAAATCATAATATCTTTAGGGTGATATTCATTGACAGGATCTCACGGCGTAGCCG
>JAPMUY010001995.1:0-2500 GCA_026901105.3 Galaxias olidus | reverse complement strand
GCAGCGAGGCAGGCATCAAGGCATCAGGCAGCGAGGCAGGCAGCAAGGCATCAGGCAGCGAGGCAGGCAGCGAGGCATCAGGCAGCGAGGCAGGCAGCGAGGCAGGCAGCGAGGCATCAGGCAGCGAGGCATCAGGCAGCGAGGCATCAGGCAGCGAGGCAGGCAGCGAGGCAGGCAGCGAGGCATCAGGCAGCGAGGCATCAGGCAGCGAGGCATCAGGCAGCGAGGCATCAGGCAGCGAGGCAGGCAGCGAGGCATCAGGCAGCGAGGCAGGCAGCAAGGCATCAGGCAGCGAGGCAGGCACAAATCTTCTTTTTATGAGGCTACGTCTTTAATAGCTGCCAGTCTGGTGTCTCACACACGGCCATCTCCTCTTTGAACCGTCTCCCTCTGAGTGAGGAAGGCTGTGCGAGGCTGTTTTAGCAGACTGTGCTCATACCATTAAACCGGCCTCATGCATAAATTGCAAACCTCGTTCGGGGATGAAGATAAAGCTGTCACATCTCCTCAAATCCTCCCCCTCACCCACGTTCATTCATAAGGCGATGGCCTTAGTCTTTCCATTAGAACCTTATATTTGTTTCTTAGTATTATTATTATGCTTAGGGTTAGGGTTAGGGTTGGGGGGGTAATGTGTTATTCAGTGGCAGGGACTGTAAATAGCAGATTTGGAGCACTGTTTTCACTTTTATTTATCTTTTTTACGACAGTGCCAGTCAGAGCTAATTAAACTGGACGACTGCTTAAACAGGGAGGGGAATGGTCCCTGTTAGAGGACAGGGGTGGGGTGGAGGGTGCAGGGGTGGAGGAAGCGGGAGGGTAGATTACTGCCAGAGCCACTCAGTCCTCGTCGACGTTCCACGGCCAGCAGCTACAGAGACGAGGGCAGACACATTAAACAGTAGTGTCAGGCCATGATGACATTATGATGATCTACTGAAGCCACCATTAGGACATACTGAAGCTTATACAACAGACTCAACACACACACATACATACATATACATATATATATATATATATATATATATATATATATATATATATACATATATATATATATATATATATTAGACTAGTCGACTAGTCTAATTTTTTAATTTAATAAAATGTTTTTTCTTCATGGTCTAGCGTTTTTTGGTGAATATCCCAAAGAATTTTGTGGACTTTTCTGACTGTTTTCCTAATTTTAGACTAGTCGACTAGTCTAAATTTAAACTTCCGTTTAAAAGTGAGGGAAATTAGTCGCTAGGAGCATCCCTAGTCTAGAGATATACTGAAGCTTATTGAACACATTGAGTGTCAGTCACTATAAGGGCTGACTGCCGTCATCACTTTCTGTCTGAATCCATTCGAACGTCTCTCTGTTAGTCCACTTTGAGAGCTGTTGCTCTTTATAACGGAGACCTCGTTTTTACCTAACCTGTATTTATTTTGTCCAAGTTATTTCTCTCCTTGGCATTCAGGGTCAGTGTCAGAGTTTTTGCCACTTCATATGATGGACGAGATATTGATAATATATTGCATGCCTCAGGAAGAAGTATTTCACTATGCTAAAGTCAACAATATCTGAATTGTATAAACTTTGTTGGCTAGAGTATGAACAATGCATTCACAATGAGGGAAAGCATATTTGGTTTTCTTCAAAATAGTTTGTGCTGCCTTCCATAATACCACAGCCCAAATAATTACTAAAATGTCTCATCTCCAAGCAATTTCATTTAAAGATAGAAAATTTTTTTTTTTGGGGAAGATGAATATCCGGTGCTTTCTTCATTAAATACCTACATCATAATGTTATAATGTTATCATGGCCCAACACTACTGTTTAATATATGTGTATATATATATATATATATGCATATGTATCTGTTTGGCACTGTATACATATTTACTATATATTATGAAAAGGGAGTCTAGAGTAGGGATGTGCGCGACTAGTCGGTTAAACGTTGCTGCCATTGCTAGTCGGCACCAGAAATACTAGTCGGTTAAACGTATTATTATATTTATGTACTTATTTAACTTACACATTGACATAACTTGCACTGAAACGTGTCTTCCTAGCCAAATGTTGCTATTTCAAACGAACATCAGTTACTAACGTTAACAGTGCTGGACAAAAAGAAATAAGGGAAAAAACTAAACACGTTGAACTATACGGCCAAGTTCAACCAGCAAGGAAGAAAGTGGGACAAATAATGACGGCACGTAAAACCAGCGTAGTTTGGCAGTGCTCTGATCGTCTAGATAATTGGAATGAGGGAATAAGGTTGTATTGTGGGCTGTGTCAGAATTAACTGGCATGTGTAGTCACTAGACCGGAGCAATGCACAACCACATACAGCATGAGGACGTTAACCTGCAAGTAGAGAAGGCTGCTAGTTCTAACCAATCTCTGCACACACATCATAACATCGTTTACCGCCCCAACCCGGCAGACGCTATGATTACGCAAACCTAACTCTACTCATTCAATGTTGACAGCCACGGATTGGAA
>JAPMUY010001993.1:0-19616 GCA_026901105.3 Galaxias olidus | reverse complement strand
CACAAATGACCGTTTCCATAGTAAGGACATACAGTGAGCTTACGTTAACAAAAACAAGTTCATAATTGTATTCCCCCAATTAGTATGACCTAGTCCATGACCATCGTTTTTATTTGGCTGCGATTGGCGTCACAGCTACTATATGTTGCATTGCAGGTTATCCAACGAATAATGCCTTTTTGACATAAATCTGGCACGATACTTCCTAACGTTCTAAAACTGCACTTGGCGATTTGACAAGTCAAGTCTTTAGCGAAGACATGCAACTACTTCAACTGCCTTGCAACTAGTTCACACTGCTGCTACTTTTGTCTGCAAGACGGTTAACAAGCTTGTTTGGAGGGTGACTGTAAGCAGGAGGACCTAGGAGTGTGCACGTGAGGTGATTGACAGGCAGGTAGCCTTACTCCTTGCAAAAACTCCCCTGATTGGTTGGGGATAGGCGGGTGTCTAGATTTTTAAAAGCTGAATACAGGGCCCAGGGCGCTCATATATAGCGCACCTTCTCTCGGAGCATTTGGTTTATTGATATCCTCCAGGAGGTATGTAATAAATATAAAAAAACATAAAAAATGTAATTTATTGCAAGAAATTCAAACTTATGTTTGAATTACTTTATCAATAAAGTGCTGTGCGTCACATTTTTTTAAATCTGTTGCTTAAGGCCAAACTGAGATTTTAAAATACTCAAAAAATTCAAACTTACACACTGCACCTTTAAGTGGAACAACCCACTGAGTATTCTTTAATAGCTTGTGGGCCTTTAATTCTAAATGTTTGAATTACTTTATCAATTAAGTGCTGTGCGTCACATTTTTTTAAATCGGTTGCTTAAGGCCAAACTGAGATTTTCAAATACTCCAAACGGTTAACAGTCCCAAAGAGCCTGTCTTGGCCTGAAGGTAATATCCAACGTGAAACTTCACTACGATGTTTGCAGGGGAGAGCCTGCGAGTCTGAGGTAAACAAAAAAAAAATAGCCTAGCCTTTGGTTCGGCTCACGTTAGCTAGCTATATCGATACGTTTAACTGAGACGTCCTGACTGTGTCTAGATTGTTTGGGCAAAAGGGCCTTGTCATGATTTTACTGAACGGAGAAATCGCTGTCTCACTGGCAAAGGGAAGCACTCTAAATTAGCGCCAAGGCAGGTAGCGTCATTGAAAAGTAACCTTTTAGGAACCTTAATAATAATAATAATAATAATAATAATAGAGAATTACAATAAACCGGTACAATAACTATAAGGTTCTACGTCTTTAAGGCTAGGAACCTTAATAATAATAATAATAATAATAATAATAATAGAGAAGTACAATAAACCGGTACAATCACTATAAGGTTCTACGCATTTCAGGCTAGGAACCTTAATTATAGAGAAGTACAATAAACCAGTACAATAACTATAAGGTTTTACGCCTTTCAGGCTAGGAACCTTAATAATAAAAGAGAAGTACAATAAACCGTACAATCTCTATAAGGTTCCCACGCCTTTCAGGCTAGGAACCTTAATAATAATAATAATAATAATAATAATAATAATAATAATAATAATAATAATAATAATAATAATAACAATAATAATAAGAAGAATAATAATAATAATAGAGAAGTACAATAAACCGGTACAATCACTATAAGGTTCTACGCCTTTCAGGCTAGGAACCTTAATAATAGAGAATAAACCAATACAATAAAAACGCCCTTCCGGCTAGGACAATAATAATAATAATAATAATAATAATAACAATAATAATTATATATATAATTATAATAGTGTGGCTTGCCTAAAGCAAGCAACCGTACAATACTATATATGCCTTTCAGGCTAGGAACCTTAATAATAGAGAAGTACAATAAAATATATAATGGAGATTATAGTAGTGTGGCAACACACTAATAATATATACTATAAGGTTCTAAAGCAAGCACACTTTCAGGCCAGGAACCTTAATAATTATAGGGAAGAATAAACCAATACAATAACTATAAGGGTCTACGCCCTTCCGGCTAGGAAGCTGTTGCTGTGAACACCTTAATAATAATAAGACCATCCTGAGGCTGAAAAAAAAAGAAGAAATAAGAGAATAGCAGAAATGTACAATAAAAAAAAGAGTGCACTGGTGAGCTTGGGAACTACGTCCATAATAATAATAAGAATACATAATAATAATAGGAATAATAGGGAATAATAATTATATATATACAAAGGATTCACCACAGGTGAGACCATTAATAGTAGTGTGGCTTGACCCAAAAAACACCTGAAAGCAAGCACACTAATAATATATATGTGATATATATTGAGATTATGTAGTGTGGCTTGCCTAAAGCAAGCACACACTAATAATATATATACGTGAGATTATAGTAGTGTGGCTTGCCTAAAGTAAGCACACTAATAACATATATGTGAGATTATAGTAGTGTGGCTTGCCTAAAGCAAGCACACTAATAATAATATATACGTGAGATTATAGTAGTGTGGCTTGCCTAAAGCAAGCACACTAATAATATATATGTGAGATTATAGTAGTGTGGCTTGCCTAAAGCAAGCACACTAATAATAATATATATGTGAGATTATAGTAGTGTGGCTTGCCTAAAGCAAGCACACTAATTACTTATTTTAAGCATGTATGTGTTTAAAATGCACAAAAACGTGTAACACATAAGATATAAATCATTATATTTGAGGTAAAATTTGTTGACTGTTCATCCCATAGACGTATTTATGTCTATGGCTCATCCCCTCTCTCTAGCTAGCGCTTCAGCGCTTCTGGGGCAGTAGAAAAACAGCACACAGTGGATCTCTATGGCTCCAGTTCAGTGCAGCAGCACCAGCCAATGGCTGACAGAAGAAATGCACACAGCAACAGTGGAAACATAAATTTAGCCAATCAGCGTCCTCAAATCTGCTGCCAGAAAAGGCTGTAAATTTTCTGCCCTAGGCAGAGTCCGCCTGTGGTAGAGAAAGTTGTTTTTGTGATCTGCCATAGATCCAGAGAGAAGAAGACCATGATGAACGCAGATGCAAGACCCAGGATGTCAGGCTCCTGCTAACTCGATTCTCTTCATCAAAACCATTAGAAAGGAGTACTTTGGTGGAGAAAATAAGAGAGCTTGGACCAGATCAACCAAATATTAATATAGAACAGGCTAGCCAGAACTGTAAAGAAAAGTACACGTGGAGCTTAGTTAAGTTCAATTTACAGGCCGATCATACCAAACATATTTCGCTTGTTTTGTTGAGTGTATGCGACCATGATCTAGAATGTTCGCTAACAAGAGCAAAATGGCACAAGTGTACGGTCTAAACATGTTATTTTTACGTGTAGGAGCTGGAATGCCAAATACAGTGTCTTATCCTTGACCATCTGTATGTTAAATCTTTGCCAGGTATGTGTAATATGTTTATGTATATTTACTGTGTACCTTTTGTTTTGATATGCTAGCTAGTCAGTTGTACTTTTGCATTGAGGAAATGGGTTGTGATGTGGGTTTATTAGCGTTAGTAACGTTGTCTGTAAAACTATATGATCACATTGTTTAATTTGACACTACGCTTTTATTGATAAATGTGGACGGAGCTGGAGTGTCCAAAACCATGTCTTATCCTTGACCATCTGTATGTTTAAATCTTTGCCCGACGATTATGAAATAAATTAAATAATATAATAATAATAATATCTAATACATTTATTATAAACTGCATGCACCCGACGTTTTGTGTGAGAATCTTGAATGGAAGCTGACACACTAATCTACTTTGAAGATCATCAAGACCACCCTGAGGAAGAGTATGACACTGGAACGCCTGAATGCTCTGGCTATGCTCTCTATGGAGAAAAAACGAATCTAAAATAGAGGTTTGCCACTCAGAATGACAGAATGGCCAAAAACAAGATGCCAGACACACACACAAAGTTCCCCTGACCTCATTTGTTTTTGTAGTTGACTTTAGTAAGATGTTATTGTGTAAGAACGCCTCACATGTTTAATATTGACATTTAATACTTACTATTTAGCAGAACACTGGTGTCCTGCAGTAAGTGTTTAATTGTGTTTGTGAAGCTGACTGAATATGGTACAGTCCCACCTAGACTATTTTTCACCAGCCGCCACTGCTGCTATGCCTGGCAGATTATGGCAGAGTAAAAGGGGCTATGCTACGTACGTTTGCAAACGTTAGTTTAGCAACAGTAAATCTCATCCTGTTGCTGGCGTATATCTGCGATGCGCTTTACTGGTCTGCATTATGTCCTGTGCCCTACCTCGCGGCGAACCACGCGCAAATTTCTTCTTATGTGCATGCGACTTTACGAAGGACAACATATACTTCGATTTACGGCACTAAATACTACTCTAGTATGAGTCAAAATAGCCTACTCAGAAAGACATAGCCTGCTTTATATTTATAACAGTTTAAAAAGTCTTCATCAGTGCAAATTTCGCTGTACCTCCCATTGTGTCTAAATTGCACAAATAAGGTTTGACCTGCCTATGTTTAGTGACAATAAAATAGGCTATATGAGGGGGGGGGGGGGTTGGAGCCTATCCCAGCCGATGATAGGCTTAATATAATAATAAAAAAAGGGATTTCCTTAATTCTAAAATTCCACGTTTACTGGAATCGTGTGGAACTAGTTGGGGGAAAGCATTACCATTAGCCAGTTGGAATGGAGAGGCTAGGCAAGTCGGGCTAAGCGATGCACCTGCTTAATAAATAATTAAATTATAAGACGAGCTGCAGTTGGTTTGCTGATGTCAAGAATCCAGTGCAGTATTTTGTGGTGCAGGGTGTAAGCGTTGCCATCTTCTTCGGCGTCCTTTGTAAACCTTACATATGCCAGTCCGACAAAAGATATGCTGTCAATCAAGAATATGACATTACTCTCTGTGGCGTTCTTATATCTGGTTCAATCTGTTTATTTGAAAAAGGCTTTCCGATGTCCTTCAACATGCAGCTGTTCCAAGGAGTCCATAATTTGTGTCGGGTCCTATAATGCCCCAAGGATTTCCCCTAACGACATCAGTTCCCTGTAAGTTGTTCGCTTTTTTGGCCTAAAGGTGCAGTCTGACAGAAGTTATAAGAAAAATGGGAAATTAAACCAAACGAAATGTATAATTAGCATATCTTCAAGGTGAACAACACATATTGTTAGGCTGCACAGCCTATTGCGTGAACATGATAACGCCGACGTGTTTTATTTAATTAATCAAAATATAATAATCTGAATGTATTAATATTATTAGTGTTCTCATCTAATCTTTCAGGAGTATTGTCAACGGGACGTTTCCTGAGGTGAAAGAGGCTATGTTTGCTCACATGCCCTCTCTTCAACTGCTGTGAGTTTGTTGTCTTTAGTCAAACTCTGTTTATCTGGTCATTGAGCAAAACATTTCCAATGAATGCTATGGTTTGATAGCTAGATATTCTGAAACACAAAGATGAGATTTTACACATAATGACCCACGTTGGCAGGTGGCCATTTAGAATTGCATTGTTTAATTCAAAATACACAGGGTAAAATGGTTGAATTGTTAAAAGTTAACAAGGGCATGGTAAAATATCTGACAAGAGCCATATACTGCTATAAGCGAGGCAGCTGGTTTACCCCGGTGAGTTCTGGAATAACATTGAGATGTCAGGGGTAACTTCCCGATTAACCCAAATTATCAAATGTGGGTTCATTTTACCCGAGGTATGTTGTCATAGCAATTTCGTTGCATCTCTAAACTGCTCCGAGCAGTTTATGTTCGTGGTTAACTCGACGTTAACAATACGAAGTAGGGCGCTCTATAACGCTGTAGGCAAGAAAATTGAGCTGCATAAAGCGTTCTAAAACTGCTGGAGTGCACAGAAAGATTTTTTTTTTGTCGGTCAGTAGTTTGAATCATTCAAAATTAACACTTAGTTTCACATCATAACCTAAGTGTTAATATATATACAGCTCTTGCCAATTCAATATAGCTTCCAGAAAGTGTATTGTTCTTACTTCTATACAGAAAATCCCTTTACTTCAACAGTTTAAATAAAAAAAAGTATAATAGCCTATAATCTCAAATGCGCTTTCCACTGGGGTTGCAGCTGTACTTATTGTTAGAATGTCATTGCATTCATATAGCCAGTGCTCGAATTGAGAGGGATGCCATCCCCCTTGTTAAGAAAAATGGACAAGACCATCCCTCTTGTTAACTTTTTGGTGGAATGCATCCCCCATTATTTTTTTGTATATATATTTTTGCGCTTGAATCTAACCTAGCTGATAAACAACGAAAAATCTGAGTTTCTGTGCCTCGCACTCGCAAGTCCCCCCTCCCCCGCTCTACTCGCACAAAATCAGCTGTTACTGTGACTGGTTGTCAAGGTTACAGTGCATCCGGAAAGTATTCATACCCCTTCACTTTTTCCACATTTTATTATGTTACAGCCTAATTCCAAAATGGATTAAATGAAAAAAATTACTCAATATTCTACACACAATACCGCATAATGACAAAGTGAAAAAGGTTTTTAAGAATTTTTTGCAAATGTAGTAAAAATAAAAAAATTAAATATCACATGTACATAAGTATTCACACCCTTTACTCAATACTTTGTTGAAGCACCTTTGGCAACAATTACAGCCTCAAGTCTTCTTGAGTATGATGCTACAAGCTTGACACACATATTTTGGGGCAGTTTCTCCAATTCTTCTTTGCAGATCGTCTCAAGCTCCATCAGGTTGGATGGGGAGCATCGGTGCACAGCCATTTTCAGATCTCTCCAAAGATGTTCAATCGGGTTCAAGTCTGGGCTCTGGCTGGGCCACTCAGGGACATTCACAGACCTTTACCAAAGCCACTCCTTTGTTATCTTGGCTGTGTGCTTAGGGTCGTTGTCCTGTTGGAAGGTCAACCTTCGCCCCAGTCTGAGGTCCAGAATGCTCTGGAGCAGGTTTTCATCAAGGATCTCTCTGTACATTGCTGCATTCATCTTTCCCTTGATCCTGACTAGTCTCCCAGTTCCTGCCGCTGAGAAACACCCCCACAGCATGATGCTGCCACCACCATGCTTCACTGTAGGGATGGTATTGGCCAGGTGATGAGCAGTGCCTGGTTTCCTCCAGACATGACGCTTGGCATTCAGGCCAAAGAGTTCAATCTTGGTTTTATCAGACCAGAGAATTTTGTTTCTCATGGTCTGAGAGTCCTTTAGGTGCCTTTTGGCAAACTCCATGCGGGCTGTCATGTGCCTTTTACTGAGGAGTGGCTTCCGTCTGGCCACTCTACCATAAAGACCTGATTGGTGAAGGGGTGCAGAGCTGGTTGTCCTTCTGGAAGGTTCTCCCATCTCCACAGAGGAACACTGGAGCTCTGTCAGAGTGACCATCGGGTTCTTGGTCACCTCCTTGACCAAGGCCCTTCTCCCCCTGATTGCTCAGTTTGGCCGGATGGCCAGCTCTAGGAAGAGTCCTGGTGGTTCCAAACGTCTTCCATTTGCGAATGATGGAGACCACTGTGCTCGTTGGGACCTTCAATGCTGCAGACATTTTTTTGTACCCTTCCCCAGATCTGTGCCTCGATACAATCCTGTCTCGGAGGTCTACAGACAATTCCTTGGACTTCATAACTTGGTTTGTGCTCTGACATGTACTGTCAACTGTGGGACCTTATATAAACAGGTGTGTGCCTTTCCAAATCATGTCCAATCAATTAAATTTACCACAGGTGGACTCCAATCAAGTTGTAGAAACATCTCAAGGATGATCAGTGGAAACGGGATGCACCTGAGCTCAATTTTGAGTGTCACAGCAAAGGGTGTGAACACTTATATACATGTGATATTTTATTAATTTTTTTTATTTTTAATGCATTTGCAAAAAATTTCTAAAAAACTTTTTTCACTTGGTCATTATGCGGTATTGTATGTAGAATGTTGAGAATTTTTTTTTATTTAATCCATTTTGGAATTAGGCTGTAACATAATAAAATGTGGAAAAAGTGAAGGGGTATGAATACTTTCTGGATGCACTCTACGTTGTTAGCGTGCCACCTGCTAGCTTCATGCAGCAGGTTAGCCTATTTTTGTAGACTGACAGCTGAGCTAGCTACAGTTAAACCGAAAATAATTCATACCCATGCCAAATTTTGAGTTGAAAGTGAATTTTTATTTGACAAATAGATTTCTTCTGGCTGGAAATTACAGAAGAAGGTGACAAAAGACAGTAAGAAATTTTGTTAGAAATATTAACGAAAAATATTACCTGTTTTTTTAACATTTTGATTAAACATGCCATGTCCAAAATTACTCATACCCTTTCTCAGTATCAATGGCAAAGCCTTTATTTGCCATCACAGCAGTCAAACGGTTCTTATGTTTGCAAACAAGCTTTTTGCACGTCTCCACTGGGATTTTGGACCACTACTCTATTGCGAAGATCTCCAGGTCATTGCGATGTTGGAAGGCTTCTTTGGCATCATGCTAGTCTTTAGTTCCCTCCACAGAATCTCGATGGGATTCAGATCTGGACTCTGGCTACAGTGGCAGGGCCACTCCAAAACGTTGATATTGTTTTCTGTTAACCATTTCTTGACCATTTTGGCTATATGTTTCGGATCATTGTCTTGTTGGAAGGTCCAGAGCTGCCCAAGGCCAAGTTTTTCTGCAGACTACCCTTGCTGTTTCCCTTCAGAATTTTCATGTAGTCCTCTTTTCTCATGATGTCGTTTACTCTGACAAGGTTGCCTGGTCCATTGGCTGAAAAACACCCCCAAAGCATTACACTCCCACAACCATGCTTGACTGTGGGGATGGTGTTCTTGGGGTTAAATGATTCTCCTTTCTTTCGCCAAACTAAAACTACATCCCTGTGTCCAAACAACTCCATTTTTGTCTCATCCGACCACAGAATTGATGACCAAAAGCTTTCTTCTTTGTCCAGGTGAGCTTTTGCGAAGGCTAGGCGAGCTTTTGTGTGCCTGTGTCTAGGAGAAGTAGGGTCCTCCTTGGTCGGCATCCATGGAGGCCAGCCTTGTGCAGTGTCCGCTGGAGCGTTGGCCTTGAGATGTGGATACCGGAATTGCTCAGATTCTTCAGGATGTCCTTGGTGGTGTTCTTTGGATTCTACTTGGCCTCTCGCAATACCATTCTTGCCAGCAGAGGAGTCACTTTTGGCTTACTTTGCACTGTGGCCACTAGCATATGACATTTTTCATTCTTTATGCTATATTATAAAAGTAAAGAGTAGGCTATACAAATAATTACTATCAAATATCAAAAGATTCTTAACGATCGATGTACTGCTACCCCTGTGCTTGCAGCTGTGATAAGATAACATAATGTAAACCATTTTTAAACTATGTCAATCTAAAATAAGTTCGTAGGTGTTGGGTTTAAATGAATGTATGGATTTCTAAATGTAATGTGAAAGTTGACCTTATTCTTTACTTCTAGTTTCACATCTTGACATTAGCCCCCTCATTTTATTTAAAGCCATATCAGTATGCATTTTTTAAACAGTGCATATATTCCAGTGATAAAGTTCTCCACCAGATCTTACACCACTAATCGGCTTTAACAAATCCCTGTTTGGTTCGCAACCAGCAGGCAAGAGTACTTGTAAATGAAGAAATTCCTCACCAGTATGACTCAATATCAATATGGAAGATATTGTTAAATAAATCCAATAATCCTTCGTCATGCCCCACTTAAGATGCCCAATGTGCATGCACAATGTGTCGTTTAAATAGTTAATTGGAATGTATTGTCTCCAAGTGAAGTCATAAGATAAGAATAGATAAACTATTCTCTTGGTTCATGTCATGATAGAAGCGAGTTAAGTCGCTAGAAGTGAGGACATTGTTGCAAATTTAATATCCATGGCACGGCAATGGTAGCCCTAACCCAGAGCTTAATTTGGTGCAGAAAAGTAATGCGATCATCTAATCCAAAGGATATATACATATTATGGATGAGCAAGCTTTAGAAGCTTTTAGGCTATATACTTAATACCGATTTGTACGCAGTCCTGTGTCAACACTGGTCCTCCCAATCTGATTACTTTTTACAATATAGCACATTCATTAAACATTTTTATAACAAACAATGTAAAAGTGAATTTTCTGTTTAAAACCTTAAAATATTTCAGAGACCACCACCCATAATTAACTAAAATCAGAATAGATATATCCATTATGAGCCTGCGTTAGGTGTGCAGGACACAACCCCAGATTCTCCTGAGAACACCCCTTTTTGCACCCGGACAAGGTTCAAAGTTAGGAAGTCTCCGTCGCCTTTGAGATACTTCAGCTAAATTACACCATCAAAGTTATTCACACCGTGGCTGTATCGAGACTAAAGAGACTAATCGCATTGTATGGCTAGTGAATTACTACCTGCATTTATGTCATTATTTATGGAAGCCCATAAGGGACTTTATTCAAATGAAAATGTAAACTTGCAAATGCAATTCCACAATAGCATTATCACTTTCCACATTCGTATGTGTTATTTGAGACAAAATGTAAGTGAAAAATGCAATCATCCCATTTGCATTTACATTTTCAAAGGCTCCAATGGGCATTCTGTGTCAATATTAAAATTCAAATGCAAAAGCAGTTGGTAAAAGGGTAATGAAGCAAGTCACTAAACAAGGAAGTGACATCCTAAATAAAGACCCGCCTTGATGAGAGGACTGACGGATTGCATTTGAATGTTCATGTTCTGTCCCAATGAGAGCGTGGTGACTTGAAAATGCAAATGCAATAGACTCCTAGTGCTGATTCACGTATTGCATTTGAATATTGTCCACTGCACAGCGTAGTACTGAAGATGAAGTGTTTGAAAATGCAATGGCAAATGCGATTTCCTTTTCATTTTCACATTGACAACTGCATTTTAATTTTAATTGTGACATAAATAATGCTTGCACAAATGGAAAATGAGAATACATTTTTAATACTGCATTTTAATTTTCAAGTTTGAATTAACATTTGAATATTGTCGCAGTATGGCGGGGTAGGACTTTGAAAATGTAATGTCAAACAGCTTTTGCATTTGAATTTTAATATTGACACATAATGCCCATTGGAGCCTTTGAAAATACAAATGCAAATGTGATGATTGCATTTTCACTTACATTTTGTCTCAAATAACACATACGAATGTGGAAAGTGATAATGCTATTGTGGAATTGCATTTGCATTTTCAAGTTTACATTTTCATTTGAATAAACTCCCATAATAATATGGGCTACCATAATAATTATTAGGATATCTTGAAATGCATTATCTCGCAAATGTATACATACTATGCTAATTATAATTAGAGTGGCCAGACGTCCCGTTCTTCCCTGGACAGTCCCGTATTTTAGCCCCTTTTCACGTGTCCCTACTTATCCTGAAGAAATCACGATTTGTCCCGTATTTCAGTTGTCCCGATTTTTCAATGGGTTTTCTAACTGTAATTTCACGTATTGTGGGTTCACATTGCATTTCCCACACAGTCCTGTCTGCTGCGCCACAGACATTGCATGCACACAGCAAGTGCACAGTTTATCAGCACCAATCACATCATATCATATACAAAAATCTATCCAATCCCTGCCCCACCACCAGCCTGACTGCGCGCGCGCTCCTAATTGAAATGGAGTGGGAATATTTCATGTTAGGCCTAAAGTAGCTGTCGATGTTGAGATAGAACCAAAGGTTAGCTAGCTGTCTAATAGGTAGTCCTTGAATATGTCATAAAAACGAAAATAAGTAAGGAATAAATGCTTTCTTAGTTTATATTAAGGATATTTTGATAGTTATCACTGTATGATTATCACCATCTGCAGTATAACATCCCTGGGCTAGTGATGTGTTTGAGTAGCGCCGTCTGCTACTGTAAAGTTCTGGTGATGTGTGTCTGTGGCGCCGTCTACTACGGTAACTGGTGATGTGTGTGAGTAGCGCGGTCTACTACTGTAACTGGTGATTCGTCTTAGTAGCGCCGTCTACTACTGTACCCTAGTGTGTGTGCATAAGTTCATAAGTTTTAGAGCTTTGTGACCGCTACATAAAACAAAGTCCTTTGACGATATTGCTGAATTCCGAGTACAAGTTTTCAATTGTTCACATTCTAGTTGATGAGCGGATTCATAAAAAGATGAAAATGAGGGGGATTCAACCTCTCACCCGATGACTTTCCCTTCTTTCATAATGTATACCTGAACAAGAGTACTACTAGAGAGAAAGATGCAAAGTGTGAAAATAAAACAAAACCTGTCTATCTTGAATTCTAAATACAAAAGATTTGTCAATGTTGTAGTCCTATATTTTTATACGAGATTTGCACAACAACGTAAGCAAAGGTAAACACTTCTCATACTATGTTAACCTATTATTCACTTCCTTTCCCACATGAAAGGAGCTTCTGCTCCATCTGTCCTTGGTTTGGTGTACATATATTGTATATTGGTAAAATAAAATCCCACTTGGCTCATGGTATCAGATTATCACTCACTGGCCCTTTCTTTGTATTTCCCTTTCGCCACCACGTGAGATGAAGATAATTACTTCTCAAAGCAGAGGGACTACCCTTTCCCTTAGATCACCATGTGTTCCCATACGGAAAGATAATACATGGCCATATATGTGATTCTGTGATTTACATGTATTTGAATGTATGTTTTATTATGTGTAATCAACACACAAATATATTTTTCCCAATATATTTACATACACTTAAATGTATTCTATAAATATATTTAAATATTTAAAATTGGCCCATTTAATATATTTATAGAATGTACTTTAATATATTTAAATATATTTTTCAGACAAATGTTTTTGCTGGTGATCCATCCATCCATCCATTAGCTATACCGCTTATGCTATGCAGGGTCGCGGGGGGGCTGGAGCCTATCCCAGCCGACACAGGGCGAGAGGCGGGGTACACCCTGGACAGGTCGCCAGTATATCACAGGGCACATAGGGACAGACAACAACTCACACTCACATTCACACCTACGGACAATTTAGAGTCACCAATTAACCTGCATGTTTTTGGACTGTGGGAGAAAACCGGAGTACCCGGAGGAAACCCACGCAAACATGGGGTTTTTGCTGGTGATATTAACAATAAATATATTTTATAAATATATTAGTGAAATATAAAGCAATCTATTTTTTGCAAATGTAAATAAATATATGTATACATATTAACAATACAATCAATATTTTTTTTACATTTAACAAAATAAGTATATGTAAATTAGATAATTTAATAAGAAAATAGACAAAGGTAAAGTATAAAAAATATTTTATTATGAAAATATATTCTATTTGTTGGTCTTTTTTGCCTGGAACCGGAGTTCTGCCAGTTTGCTGTTAATTGCCACACCAATCTGCCCCCTGGTGGCATTAGGGAACCTTTTCTTTACAGATCTAAAAGAAAAAAGACAAAAATTATGTAAGTTATTTACCTCATTTTACAATAAGATGTGTGAAAAAATGTATACATCAGATTAACAAAATCTCACCAATTAATGCATGGATCTTCTCCGGGTCCAATCCCGCCTTTTGCTCCTCCTCCTCCGAGATTTCGGCTTTCCCACCTTGAAAATATTCGCCACAAACTTTAATAAAAGTGTCAAAAATATCTATCATGGTTCTTCTTAGCAAGGTAAGGAAATGGCAGCCCCATCACACAAAAAAGAGGCAGTCTTTAAATTTTTACAGTTTTTCCCCCACTGTGAACAAACATACCTCTCAAGTTACTTTTCATCAGCACATCCATGTCAAACACGGCAAGTAACAAAGCCCTTGCCATGGCTGTAGACGTGTTGCTGTAGACAGCAGCCCTCCACATATTGGTTGGAACAAACACGCCTGTGTTATCAAGTATTTCAACCTGCAAGACAAAAGGAGTATTCATATTCCGACATCTACTTTGACTATTAAACACTACGTTGCACATTGCAGCTTGCTTCTATGCTGACAGTGGCAAATTTTTATCTTTTAATGCAAATTGAAACAATAGGCAAAAATACTTTTAAAAATCGCAACGATTGCGTGTAGATACTTACACAGTCAGGGATTTCGGCCTGTCGACCTGCTTGGGCCTAGTGCAGGATTATTAGGTCCTTTAAGCAATTGATTGAGTCCCTGATTTTGGGCAGTTCTAGGTACAACATAAAACAAATAGAATAACTAATCAAGGCACCTGGAAATTAAACAAATTGCGAAGCTCTAAACATAATAACAGTGCAGTCAACAAGTTTTGTTTGACTTACCATCCAAAATGTTCTTTTTAAGTACAGCGACTTACGCTGTAAATCCAGCAATGTTGAACTTTAAGGTCCTGCCACAGCTCCTCCAAAGTCAGGTTGCTATGGAAAAAAATAAGTCATGACCATAGCATATTTAGGGGACTTAAGTGTGCTCACACCCATTTCATCCTACAGATGATAGAGGGTGAACACCTAGCAATTAATATGCTTACGTTTGATTCGATCCTCACTAAATCTTCTGCAGTCTCCATATTGCTGTGTCTTGGGCCAGCCTGGCCCCTTTAATAGACTGCACTGTTGACTGTGCATGTGGAAAATATGTTGTAATTGTAGCTGGACTAAAGAAAACCGACTGAAGTTACACATAGTTTTTAAGCTATGTTGGTTGTCACCTTTCTTAATATCGGCATGACAGCTTCATCATTTTGGATATACTTGGGATTGGGCTTCAGAACCCTCCCAGCTCCCAAGTCCTCGTGCTCCCTCTCCCCCTCAAATTTTTGGAGCTGAGCAACAAGAGTTGCCTCGCGCTCTAGAAGACAAATAACACATTGGGTAAAGATTTTCAGAAACAATAGCTAACTTTCAAGCTAGTGTAACCGCAAATCTCGACAGATTTAATTATAGTTTGACAGATGCAACGTTATACAAACATTTTTACAATCAACTTTAACATTGCGGGTTGGTAGCAAGCGAAGCTGAATATGTTAGCATTAGCTAGCTTGGAGAATGTATATGAGCTATATATAAAGCAGGCGCAGCTATAACATTAGCTAGACAGCTAACACAAGCTAGCACTAGCAAGTTTAAGAACTCTAGCGCCAAACACTGGCCATCCACCCTTTGGCTTCGCCCGTTCATGATTGTGCCATTCAACTACATACTCTTCGTCCTCGCAGGTGCCATCAAGAAATGCATCTTCATTAAAATGTCGAATAAAAGTGGTTTTGAGGATACTGTACTGGCCAGCATCCTCACCTCCAGTCCACTGTAGTAACGCATACATTTTACTGATGCTCAGTGAGTGAAACAGCCGTTAAGATTAAAAAATAGCCTGATATAAAAAAAACTGAGTTTGTGACGTAGTTAGCATCGTTCAAATAATTTTTCGGCGCACAGCCATTGGTTATAATATACTGACTTGCTTAATTAAGGCTTCATCTCTTGACATTTGAAATGCAGTACCAATCGTCAATGAACCGACACAATGTCGTCAAAGTACAAGAAATACCTTCTTCATAGTAAACAAAATATTCCCAGAAGGACAGCAAGTAGATGGAAATGGTAAGCTAAATGTTTTGCAATGTTGATTAATTAAAATTAAATGAAAGAATGATTTATTTTCTGTAACGCAGACATTTTTTCACGAAAATAGCTAGCTAGCATTAGCTATTCTTAACGTCAATATTAGTTTTATGGGAATTAACATGCCGATGATAATGAGAAATTAACTTTAACTTAAGTGTCTAAATTGTAGGCATGGCCGTCTGTTTTTATACCCACTAGCACTAGTTAGTTTTAGAAATGTACCGCGGGCCTACTTTTGCCAGCATGGCTGCTAGCTTCCTTAGAATTTTAGTATATAGTGTAAGTATTTTACGGTGTAAAAAAATGTATTAGTTAAAAGGAAGCTACTGCTAGCAGTGATGCACTGGCAAAAGTATTATGTGTGGATCGGAAATGTAAGTGTGCTTCATCAAACCGTTAATGGATCGCTGGCACTGGTAGTGGTAGGCCTACTTAAGTTCTAGCTATATTGATGGGACGGGGTTCAACTCCCTGCTGTGTCCTTGACCAAAACTAATTTCAAAACCACGTGGGGTATAAATATTTCCACTATTAACTATATCCAAGGCTAGCATCCACTGCATTTATTTTGGTTTGATTTCTAAATGTGCATAATAACTACAAAAATGTGAACAGACGAGCCACAACATTTTTTATAAACTAAATTGACAAATATTTTCGAACAATTTCTTATGTTTAATTTTTATTTCAGATCTATTAGGAATTTTAATGACGGCATCAAAATCAAACTGGACAAGGTTGCTGAAATGGATTTGGAACCTGAAACGGGGCATGAACTGCGGGAGCCAATGACTGAATGCGGTGCAACAGGACCTTCAACCAGAAACAGGCTATCATTTCCAGGTGGGAGGCAGTGAGAGGCAGCAGGACTTGGAACCTGAATCGGGGCATCATCTGCAGGAGCCAGTGAATGTGGTGCAACAGGACCTCCAACCAAAAACAGGTTATCATTTCCAGGTGGGAGGCAGTGAGAGGCAGCAGGACTCGGGACCTGAAATGGGGCATCATCTGCAGGAGCCAGTGAATGCGATACAACAGGACTTCAAACTGAGTTGTCATTTCCAGGAGGGAGGCAGTGCAATTAAACAGGACTTTGGGCCAAATCTTTATGGAGTACAATCTGGAAATTGTGACTTAACAAGAAAACAGCACGAGTTACTACTGTTGGCCTTAAAATTAAAGCATAGTTTTTCTAATGAAGCCCTTGAGGATACACTAAAAGTAATAAATGCCATTAAGGAAAAAAAGAAAAGAATGTTGTCTCCTTTACAAAGTGTTACTTTTATAAGAATTTCAAAGATCTCAAGGAACACATACAATTCCATCAAATTTGTGAATTGTTCCCTTGCCATGGAATCAGACAATGAATTTGTGTCCTGTATAAATTGTAATGATACTTTTAACTTGGCTGAATACATGAAACGGGGTAGCTTTTTCATTGTTTTACCTGTGGAAGCCCAATTGCGAGATAAAATGGAACAGCTTGACTTGAGAGACAATATCTAAAACAGTCAAAAAGCACAGATCTTAATGGACCTGTTAGTGATATTTACAGTGGAGAAATATACAAAGCATTTGTGGAAAAAAACAAACCTGAGCCGGGATTAACAAATAGTACTGTATCTCTTACCTTTAGCTGTGATGGTGTACCGTTGTTCAGTTCATCTTCCCATAACATTTAGCCTCTGCTGTATACAAGTAACGAGCTTCCTGCCAGGTTGAGGTCACAGCATGTAATGCTTGCGCTGCATTATGGTTTGGTCAGAAAGAGCCAACTATGAATACTTTTCTAGACCTTTTGTAGAAGAATGTAACCAACTTCAAGAGTGTGGTTTCAGGTGGTCAAATGAAGTAGGTGTGAGTCAAATTACTAAGGTGTTTCCTCTAGTTCTTGTAAGCGATTCAGTTGCAAGACCTATGATACAAAATTTCAAACAATTTAATGGGGAATATGGCTGTTCTTTATGCCTTCAAAAGGGTCAACTTGTTGAGAAAGGTCAAGGGCATGCACGTGTTTATCCATATCAACCAGATTGTGAGCTTAGAACTGAGAGCCAGACAGAGTCATTTGTTGACAGTGCTCTCCAGGGGGGCACCGCTGTTATGGGTGTGAAAGGACCATCTGTTTTATCACTTTTGCCTTGCTTTGATATTATCAACGGAAACATTCCTGATTATATGCATTGTGTCCTCCCTCGCGTTACTAGAACGTTGACATCTCTGTGGTTCAATAGTGACAATCATGAAATGCCTTGGTATATTGGGAGAGTGTCCCAAGATATTGACAGTATTCTCCTCAACATCCAACCCACATGCAGTGTTTTCAGAGTACCTCGATCCTTAACAGAAATGAAGTACTGGAAAGCACATGAGTGGTGCATGTGGTTGCTTTATTATAGCATTCCTGTGTTAAAAGGGGTCCTGCCTGACAAGTTTTTAATTCACTGGGCTAAACTTGTAAAAGGTGTGTCTTTATTACTGGCTGAGTCCATCACCACAATCCAGATTTCAGAGGCTGAAACTGCACTCACTGAGTTCATAGCAGAAATGGAAAGCTTATATGGTTTGAGCAATGTCACATTTAATGTACACTTATGTCTACATCTGGCTCAGAGTGTCAGAAATTGGGGTCCACTGTGGACTCATTCTGCTTTTGTTTTTGAGTCGTACAATTCTAACCTGATTGACTTGGTCAAAAGCACACAGGGTGTCGCCCTGCAAATATGCAAAACATTTTCGATGGAGAGGGCTCTGCCACTTTATGGGAAATCCATCATGCAAAGTGCTGCTTTTCAGAATCAGAATCAGAATCAGAATCAGAATCAGCTTTATTGGCCAGGTATGCTTACATACTAGGAATTTGACTCCGGTGTTTATCTTCACTCTCAATATACATACATGCAGTAGACAAACAATGTGCAGGGATAAAGTGCAAAGAGAAATAAGAAATAAATATAACTATGATAAAAACTATAATAAAACTATGGTAATGTACAGAATGATATGTATGATACCAAATATACAGAGTGTGCAAATATACAATGTGCAGCTTGTATAACTTAGTACAGTACAGTGAACGTTGTGTCCCAGGGTTATTGCACATGAGTGATCCAGGTACTGTGATACTGAGTCTCAACTATTCATCATGGTGATGGCCTGTGGAAAGAAACTATTCTTGTGTCTGGTGGTTCTGGAGTACACTGTTCTGTAGCGTCTGCCGAAGGGGAGGGAGTTGGAACAGTCTGTGACCAGGGTGTGATGAGATCTGCAGTGATGCTTCCTGCCCGTTTTCCTGACTCTGGAGATGTATAAGTCCTGGATGGAGGGCAGGTTAGCACCGGTGATTCTCTCTGCAGTCCTCACTGTCCGTTGAAGTTTGTTCTTGTCCTGTGTTGTGGCCGATCCAAACCACACAGTGATGGAGGTGCAGAGAACAGACTGGATGATGGCAGTGTAGAACTGGACCAGCAGCTCCTGAGGGAGGTCAAATTTCCGGAGCTGGCGCAGGAAGTACATCCTCTGCTGGGCCTTCTTGACGATCGTGTTGATATTTGGCCGTCCACTTCAGGTCATGGGAGATTGTGGTTCCCAGAAACCTGAAGGTTTCCACTGCAGACACCGTGCTGTTCTGAATGGTGATGGGGAGCAGTGTTGTCTGGCTCCTCCTGAAGTCCACTGTCATCTCCACAGTTTTGAGCGTGTTCAGCTCTAGGTTGTTCTGACCACACCAGAGGGCGAGCTGTTCAACCTCTCGTCTGTATGCCGACTCATCACCGTCCTGGATGAGGCCGATGACGGTAGTGTCGTCTGCAAATTTCAAGAGTTGAACAGACGGGTCTCCTGAGATGCAGTCGTTAGTGTAAAGGGAGAAAAGCAGTGGGGAGAGCACACACCCCTGTGGGGCTCCAGTGCTGATTGTCCGGGTACTGGATGTGATGCTCCCCAGCCTCACCAGCTGCGTCCTGTCTGTGAGGAAGTTTGTGATCACTGACCGGTGGGAACTGGTACAGTGAGAGCTGGGTGAGTTTGCTGTGGAGGATGTCTGGGATGAT
>JAPMUY010001992.1:45000-196332 GCA_026901105.3 Galaxias olidus | reverse complement strand
AGAGAGAGAGAGAGAGAGAGCGAGAGAGAGAGAGAGAGAGAGAGAGAGAGAGAGAGAGAGAGAGAGAGAGAGAGAGAGAGAGAGAGAGAGAGTTTTCTGGGACGCCGTGTTTTAGCCGCGGGGCATCCATGGTCGGCCGCGTGGGAGCGAGAGCGTTGGCTTGGGAGAGAGGGGAGGGCAGGTCTCTGGGAGCGACCTGGTTCAAGTGGTGAGGGTGCGTCTGTGTGCGTGCATGTTTCAGCCTGCGTAGAGGGAACGCGTGTGCTCACAGTCCAACCCCGCGCAGGCTGCCTCCTACCCCTAGAACCCCACCCACCCCCCACCCCCCACGTTGCCTATGTTCCCCACAGCGATCAGCGACTCCCCTCTGATCACTCACACTGCCGTAATTAGGTTTGCCCCCTTTAGCCCCCTCCCCAGCTTGTCTTCCTCTCCTCTCATCCCTTCATCTCGCTTGACGCCCTCCTCGGTCTTGCGTCGTGCTGAATCACCCTCCATCCCTCCCTCCCTCCTCTCTCCCTCCCTCCCTCCTCCCTCCAGAAACGCAGAGCGAGAACAGACCCAGCCATCTGATGAGACGGGATTAAAACAACAAGCCTCTCTCTCATGCAAGCACACACACACACACACACACAGGCGAACACTCCGCCATGACAACACGGCCAGGTTAATTAGAATCCTGGGTGGATTAGTCTCCTTGCCGGATATCAGCTTTCCGCACAAAGCCCCGACACTTTGCCGTGAAAACTGGAACGCCATGCAAAATGAATGACTGGGCGGGACACCGCGTCCTGTAGGCAGTGGTGACAATAACAATGCCCGGGGATACAACACCAACACACACACAGACCAACACACACACACAGACACACACACAGACCAACACACACACACACGTACTGACACACACAGACCAACACACACACACACACACACACACACACACATACTGACACACACAGACCAACACACACACACACACACACACACACACACACACACCAACACACTGACACGGAGAAATCCACTCACACATACACCAACACATACACACACACACACACTGACACACACACACAGATTAACACACTCACACACACACCAACACACTGACACGGTGCAATGAACACACACCAACACACACACACACACTCACACAGACACAGATTGACGCACACACACACCAACACACACATAGACCGACAGACACAGGCCGACACACACAGACCAACACACACAGACCAACACACACAGACCAACAGACACACTCAGGCCGACAGACACATGCAGACAGACTCACACACACAGACCAATACACAAACACACCGACACACACACACACACAGCGTCTTGGGCAGATGGTGAGGGTGGACTGGCGGTCCTCCATGCCTGCTGTCAGCCACAGAGGGCCAGCGGCGACGGCAGCAGCTTTGTCAAGTGATCAATGGTGGCGCTCCCAGCCTCCTCCATTAGGGGCCCCGCTGGGGACAGACCTCCTGATGGCAGCTCCTCGGGCTGGGGGGTCTAACTGGACTGACCGAGACCCTTCCTATCGACGAGTCCTTTGACGTGCATGCGGCTACAACGAGCCGTCCTTTCTGCGTGTGCGTCCAAATGTGGCAACTGCCCCTTTAGAATGGAACGTAATGCGCGAGTAGCAAGTAGCGCCCTTGTTTACGGTCCAGATCAAATCAACCACATTCGGGTGAGCACGCTCAGTAAGTCGTGACGTGTTGGGACTACAGCTAGTCTGAAAGCCAGAGGAGGGTTTTCAGACCGGAGCCCTCCATCCGGCTGTCCTCCTCTAGCCAGCAGGGTGCCAGTGGAGAGCTGGATGTACGTCAAGGTCTAGCGGCGCCCATGTTCTCCGCCTCTCTGGGCTGGGGATGGGGAACTGCTGTGGGGCGGACGGGTGGGAGAGAGAGAGAGAGAGAGAGAGAGAGAGAGAGAGAGAGAGAGAGAGAGAGAGAGAGAGAGAGAGAGAGAGAGAGAGACACCGTGGCACCTTCCAGGCCCCTATCTAGCCAGGTCAGGTACCACGCGTGCACTGGATGCCCTGGCTAGCCACTAATGGTGTTATTAATTTGGGCTGCAAGGAAAGTATGCACTTCTGAAGACACACATACTTCTTTGTGTGTGTGTGTGTGTGTGTGTGTGTGTGTGTGTGTGTGTGTGTGTGTGTGTGTGTGTGTGTGTGTCTGATATTGTATGTCTGTGTCAACATTAGGAAACGCTCTGATAGCTTTTCAACGCGTGTCACTTGAGAGTCTGTAGTACTCGTTTTGCTGGAATTCCTATCCGTCTGCTTTCTCTTCACCCTGGCTCGTCCACGGCAGATATCCGTTGCGGCGATCGTTTTGCGCCCGCTCATATAGAACCCCGACAGTCGATCTTGTCCATTGATCTCCGCTTACCGCGGAGCCGTTTCCCTGACCGCCTAGCGCGACGGATGGAGGAACCTCGTCTCCCCAATGATCTGCTCGGTCCGCCTTCACGTGGGGACGGGGCTCGGGGGGGGGACGGGGACGGGGGGGCTCTTTCCTCTCTGCTCGGCGGCCCGCGGCCCACAGACGCGCCGTGGCCCTCTGGCTGCTGCAGTGTGTGAGGAGACACACGGGGGGGGGGGGGGGGGGGGGGGTGTCGGGACATGGTGGCCCTGATCAAACACTCCAGATGGTGCCACGTTTGGGTGTGTGTGTGTGTGTGTGTGGGCCAAGAGGGGCCACTTTGAAACTTGAGAGCGGCCATGAATCAACCGTTATAGAGGCAGCCACATATTTCCTAATAGCCAAGTGTGCAATGTGAATGTTAGTTCAGGGGGGACCTCTCTGCTTCCAGTAGCCCCTCTCTGCCCATCTCTCTGCCCCCAGTAGCCCACCCGGTGTGTGGCCTGTGCCAGCCTCTCTGCCCCCAGTAGCCCACACGGTGTGTAGCCTGTGCCAGCCTCTCTGTGCCAATGTGCCCGTTGACAAACAGCAGCCACCTGGTGCTGTGTGCTCCGGAGTCGTGGGATCAGAAGAGACCAACTGATCGTGACCAGCTGTCGCACGACACCCATTACCCACGCGCACGCACACACACGCACATGCACGCGCACACACACACAAACACCACCCTGCCAGTCCCCTCACCTTCTCCTCCTACCAGGCCATGTCCTCCTGTGGTGTGGACCCCCCCACCCCCCCCCCCACCCCTGCTCCCCACTTCTCCAACACCCTCAGCAGTCTGCATGGCAAAGACGATCCCACTAGTATTTTGTATTTTCTTTAACAATATTGAATTCACATATGAACTGCTATCTGAATTATCACTATCATTTTTAACATGAAAAAATGTAAGAAAATGCCAGGTGATGAATATGTAAATGTATCAAATAGCTCGTTCACTCCGAAGTGATCAAATGTGAATTTAAAAAGCAATTTTCTCTAGAGTGTCGGTGGGTGCTTGGAGGTCTGCGGGGTTAAGATGGGAGGAATTCAGCTATCATATTTCAATTCCCCTCACACACACAGACACATACAGTAAACACATAAAGACACTCACACACACACACACACACACACACACACCGTCACGCAAACTCTGGCCCCGTGAAATGATTTCAAATTCCTCTAGGCCTGCAACCCGTCCCGCAGCAGAACCACTCAGACGCTGTTATTAACAGGCCTCCTGTTTTTTTCAGAGGCCCTGCTCTCTCCACTGCTCGGCACAAACACTACATGTCCCAGAATGCTGTGTGTGTGGGACTGCTGCCAGTCTTACGGGTGTCACAGAGACAAATAAAAAACAGGACAACCCACAGACATACCAGGGCTCACACGAAAATCACAAAGCAGATGAGCGAAAATGGCATTGCATGGATTAAATATGAGGGCTATTTTCGAGATGGTTATGATTGGTAATGATGACGGTAATGATGATGATAATGATGATGAGATCATTAACGCGGGGGGGGGAGGAGGTGGGGGTTTTGGGGAAACGGAGTCTCTAGCCTGTGTGTTGCCATTTCATTATGCCTGAGTCAGTGGTATTCTCAAATGTTATTTTTGATGACTGTTAGGCTGGAGAGAAACGCGTATCTACCAGGTCCGCTCCTTTGCTCGTTTGGTCATCTCATTGCCTTTCGTCAGTCACTCATTCATTCTCAATTCACAAAGCAGGACGTCATAATGATTCCCGCTTTCTCCGTCTCGGCGAGCAGCAATCAATTAGAGAATAATTGCGGCACCTTAGCTATTGTAGACGGTAGGGGAGAGGCAGCCAGCCGTGCCCTGCTCAGGTCCGCTCCTCTCCTACAATGGCTCTGCTTTGGAGGGCCCTTGTGCTTACTTGAATGGCTGCTTGTGGGGATTTCAATGGGCTGGAAAAAGACGTGTGCTTTCACACACGCGCACACACACACACACACACACACACACACACACACAAACACACACATAATAGGAACGCAAATAATAGGTTAATAGCACAATTAAATCTCCATGGAGAAATAGGGAATAAATGCCTTACCACCCTGCTCATGGCTCATGGCACATGGTTCTCTGCTCTCCCTGGCCATTCAATCACCAATTAATTGGGTGCCCTCCTGGCTTTTCTTTCTTGTTTCCTGTATGCTGTGTGTGTATGTGTGTGTGTGTGTGTGTGTGTGTGTGTGTGTGTGTGTGTGTGTGTGTGTGTGTGTGTGTGTGTGTGTGTGGGTGCGTGTATGTGTTCAATGATTGATGGAGTCAAGTTCGTGAGCAACAACAGCATAACCGTCATCTTAGTGCGGCACACAGTGTGTGTGTTGGGGTGTTGGTGTGTGCGCAAGAGGCACAGAGAGCGAGAGACAGAGAGAGAGAGAGAGAGAGAGAGAGAGAGAGAGAGAGAGAGAGAGAGAGAGAGAGAGAGAGAGAGAGAGAGAGAGAGAGAGAGAGAGAGAGAGAGAGAGAGAGAGAAAGAGAGAGAGACAGAGAGAGACAGAGAGAGACAGAGAGAGGGTAGAGAGAAAACAGAGGGGCCGACTAGGTGTAATCTAATGAAGACAAATGGATGTCCTGAGGTCCTTCCTCACCTGCCTGTACACGTCCGCCCGCTGGCCCCAGTCCCAACACCCCCCCGCTGCTGCTGCTGCTCTACCACGCCTGCTCTGCTAGACTCTTACGTGCCGTTTCCATCGCGGGCGAGAAACACAGGCCCACCGCGTTTCAGTCAGGTTTGGGCACGGCGCTGAAGCGCCAAGCGAGGGAGCGGATGTGGTGTTGCTGTCGTTGGTACCATGGCGGCCGCGGACGTGCCCGTGGGCCCCCCGGCTTACGCCGCGGGAGGAATTCCAAAGCATGCCGGCCCGTTCCTGCTGAGCCGCAGCTTATCGCCGCCATCGCGGAGGAGGAGCCGCCGTTGAGAGCGAGCCAGGTTCTAGACGTAGAGTCAACAGCGTCTCTCTCCCTCCCTCCCTCGCTCGCTCCCGCAGTCGTTCGCGTCGTCACTCCCCCACCCACTCCTCTTTCGGGGATGACTGTTTGTTTTTCCACGGCCGCCCTCCGACACGGTTCACAGGGTCAACGGGAGAGCAAACACACCCAGGCCCCACGCACGCGCGCCTTCTCCCTCCCCGCTCCCCACAGACTCCCTCCCAGTGCTCTCCCAGGATCTCTCCCGGCCTCCACAGAGAAGAGCTGACTGGGGATTATGGTGAGCAGGCCGATGGGCCTCCACTGAGCCACCGGAGCCTGCTGCAGCACGCAGCGTTCACATTCATGATCCATAATCAAGAGGGAAAGGCCTTACCGTGGGCCTCACCCACAGTATTCTACTAATATGGGTACGTATATCCGTCATGTGACACGGGGGTGTGCACGCGCACGGACACACGGAGGGACCGGAATGTCAGGAGGTGAACTTGAGTCATGTGACATGTGTGATGGCACAAGCCACTGGTCCGGAGCTTTGGTGACATGCACGCACGCTCGCGCACGCCCGCACGCACGCACGCACACGCACACGCACACACACACACGCACACACAAACACGCACTCTGCCCACCATCACCCTATCCGGAATATTCCGCTTTCTGCCTGGCTGCCTTGGCTGAGGGAAGGCGCGGAGGGAGGGAGGGAGGGAGGGAGAGGGAAGGGTGGTGAGCCGGATCGAGCAGAGCGAGGGAACGAGAACCAGAGAGATAGAAGAGTAGGAGGAGGACTGAGATGAGAAGTGACACGCCGGGAGCCCGGGATAAACAAACCCACTCTCCGGCTCAAACGGCAGTCCCAGAATGCAAGGCGACGTGGCGAGGAGCTGGGGCAGACAGGACGCCCCTCACTTCCTGTTGGGTAAGCGCGTCCGTTCCACCCAGGGGCCCCGGCGTCCGATCGCAGTGATAGCTGTCTCTGCTGTCAACCTTTTTGTTGCTGGGCGACCATGCGACCACTCAGCTTCATGAACTGGACTGACATTGACCCAGTAGAGGAGTCACCACGAGGGAGGAGGCCCTTATCTAGATTCAGAGTGATGCCACATCAACCAGCCACACTGTCCACGCTGTCATGGCTGGAACAAACCCACACACACACGGGCGAGCGTACACCCTGTACCGTACCCCCCTGGTCCCGGGATTGTCAGACTCCCAGTCAGCCTGGGAGCGCCCTAGTGGCCACGCGGTCTGCTCCTTACCTAACTGTCCTCTCCACCAACCATGGCCCCTATCCTCCTCCTCCTCCGACCACCCCGCGCCCCCTTCTAAGCTCCCGGCTTTGGGGCAGCTAACCTTTGGGGTAGCTACGTGCAGGGACGCACGTAATCGTCTTCTTCCCTGACTGCTTTCGGCGCGTCTCCGTCTCTGTCTGGCTCCGCTCTTCAGAGGAGAGAGTGGAGATTGTGCTGACAGTCCAGCTCCTCCACCGAGCCGGGTCCACAGTGACCCCCTCTTCTACCTCAGTCTCTGCCAGCGTGTCTGCGTGTGTGTGTATGTGTGTGTGTGTGTGTGTGTGAGTGTGTGTCTGTGTGTAAGTGTGTGTGTGCTTCTCTCTCCCCCTTGCTCGCCCCTCTCTAGCTCGTTCCATGTATTTAGGACAGGAGACAAACTCCTTTCTTCTCTTTTCTTCTCTCGCCGTCCGTGCGTGTGTGTGTGTGTTTTTTTGCGCGCGTGTGTGTGTGCGAGTGTGTTTTTCCTCTCCGCCCGTGTTGCCGTGCGAGTGTGCCTGGGTGGGTAATGCACCCGAGTACCTGGCCAGGCCATTACACACACACACAGCGCTGCCTGTGGGAGCGTCTTGGAGAGGCACTCCGCTTCAGGGAGGGGGAGGCCACGGTGGTCTCCTCAGAGGAGAGGACACCATGTCTGGGCTGAGGGAGACAAAGGAGAGGGCCGAGGCGGAGGACCAACAGGCTTGGTCTGTCTGCCTGCCTGCCTGCCCGCCCGTCCGTCCGTCCGTCCGTCCGTCTGTCAGCTTGTCCGTCCGTCTGTCTGCCTGTCCCACTCCGTAGACTCTCGCTCACATATGATCATCATTGCCAGGAGCCAGGACTCCCGCCCACCCAGGACGGCCTCTGGGGGGCCCGCTCCACGCCCTCAGGTCACCTCCCTGCTCGGCAGGCTCTCACGGAGGAGGAGGAGGAGCAGTTGCTGAGGCAACAGCCAATGGAGACCGAGACAAACATAGCCCAGCTAAAAACCCGACTCTCAAACCTCTACTTTGGTGGTTTTTAAAGGTAAAATACGCCAAGTTCCATGGACGTCCACTGGGTACTGGGATTTGATGTAAGTGGGGAGAGCAGGAACACCCCTCTAGGCTTTGACGTAACGGACAGGGTGGAATGGGTAGGACGCCCTTGAGAAGGTCAAGGCGGTTTCCCATATTTTGGGGCCAAATGCACCTACTGTTCTGTAAACAGGCTGGCGTGTGGCACGACACGAGATCTCCGTAATCCCACTGCAAGAGACGGCAGAGTCCCATCCCATTAGTGCTGTGTGGCACAGTGTGTGTTCTGCACGGGGCATCGCCTGCAAGTGTGTGCTCGCCGTCATCGCGCTCGAGTCGACTTGGCTCCGCCGAGCGAGCCCTCCGAAGCATTAAGCAGTGAGGAGGATTTCCACTGACAGCTTGAAAGCGACTAAGACACAAAGCCCCCCCCCCCCCCCCGACCCCCCACCGACCCCCCCACCGCTGAGACGCGGGGGGGGGAGGGGTTCTGCTGGAGCCTCTGGAGCCCAGGAGGAGCGGCGTCGCTTGGGGTGGGGGGGGGGGGTGGGGGGCTTCGCTCCGGCCGCTCCACCGGGAACCGTACGCAACCGCGGGTCACCTCTGAAGCCCGTTGGAAAGGTGTGACGCCGCGGCGTTACGTGGCGCTCTCGTCAGGACGCCGAGCGAACGGCTGCGTCCTCAGCATCAGGTGGGGTTCGTCGACGCGAGGGAGCGCCGCGGCTCCCAAAAAAAAAGGGTCTAAAATTAGACGGGTGACGTCAAAGCACTGAGCCGGCGATGGCAACACACACACAGCCCCTGTATACATCACACCCACCCTATTGTGTGCGTTACACACAGAGGGGAAAACACAAACACGTTCCTATGGCTGCAGCCCCCGCACGTAATGTGCATTTACAAGCTCCCGCTTGAAAGGGAGCCCGCACAGCAGGACAACGGAGCCATTCACAGGGACCCCGCCCTCCGGTTTTTACGGCCTTGTTAGCGGGGAGCTCTGACTGGTTAGTATAATTACACTTCTGAGAGAGAAAAAATGAGGGGGAGAGAGAGAGAGAGAGAGAGAGAGAGAGAGAGAGAGAGAGAGAGAGAGAGAGAGAGAGAGAGAGCAGAAAAGAATGGTCTGTGGTCTGTACAGGCTTAATGTCAACAGAGGATCCACCCCTTTGGACTGTTGCTGAGCAGAGGGGCAGAGAGAGGGGAGAGGGGGGAGAGAGAATAAGTGGGAGAGGAAGAGGAAGAGAGAGAAAGAGACTGACAGAGAGAGAGAGGGAGAGGGAGAGAGAGAGAGAGAGAGGGGGATAAGAGAGAGGGAGGGAGAGAGAGAGAGCGAGAGAGACTGACAGAGAGGGAGAGGGAGAGGGAGAGGGAGAGAGAGAGAGAGAGAGAGAGAGAGAGAGAGTGGGGAATAAGAGAGAGGGAGGGAGAGAGAGAGAGAGAGAGAGGGAGAGAGAGAGAGAGAGAGAGAGAGAGTGGGGGGTAGACAGAGGTTTAGTAGCAGCAAGGCATACCAGGCTGCTCCATACACACCAGGAGGCAGAAGGGAGGAGAGCGCCTCTGCTATCAGGGCAACTCACCGAACTCCATTAGCACACACTCCCAACAGCCCACGGAGCACATCGAGGTGCGCCCTAGCATAGACACACACACACACACACACACACACACACACACACACACACACACGGACCCCAACCTCAGCTAAAAGCAGAGCTTCAACAGAACCTTACAGCCACTCAATGGATAACGAGCCATTTACACCTCGACTCCTCCTTGGCTGGGTCTGGTTCAAGACCCACGCTCCTTTTGTACTCTTTCCAAGACCAATGTCACACCTTGGGGAAGCCTAATAACCTAATAACCTCCTGACCCCCCGTCCATATCTCTCTAGCCCTTTGCCTCAGCGAGATAGCATTGTATAGTAGTTTAGAGTATCGTTTGGACCCCAAATTGTTTTGTAACACTACCCTGTGAGACCGCGTCCCCCACAATCCCACCCTCCTCCCCTGCCCCTTTTCTTACCAGGTGTGGGCAACGGTGAAGCGGCGCCGATGGCGGATGCTCTTGTTGACCATCAGCTTGCGGAAGAGGCGCGGCGAGCTGCGCGGCGACAGCTTGGGCGAGGCGGCCCCCCGTTTGCCCCCCGCCGACAGCTTGGGGGGCTCCAGCTCCAGGTGCATGTGCTCCTTGAACGTCCGGATGCACGAGTCCGACTCGGGCGCCGTCAGCTCGTTGGACGACATGCCAAAAAAAAACACCACGGAGCGACCGGGAGCGCCCACCAGGAATTTTCCGCGTCTTCCGCTTTTTCTCTCTCTCTCTCTCCGGGTTTGCGGAGGCAAGGGCAGTGCCACTCGCAAGCGCTGGTGCAAAGGGGGAACGCTAATTCACGCACAAACACACGCTCGAGCCGTTGGGCTCACACTCTGGCTCTGGTGTGTGCGTGTGTGTGTGTGTGTGTGTGTGTTTGGCTGTTCCTCTGCTCCGCCAGCTCTCCCAGTTCTTCACGTTTTCAGGGATTAGCAGCCGGCAGTGTTTTTTTCCCTTCTTCTCTTCCTCCCTTCTTCCCCCTCTCTCTCTCTCTCTCTCTCCCCTACACACCCGATCCTTGTCCCTGTCGGATTTTCACTTTTCTTTTCTCTCACTCCTCTCTTGCGAGTTGTTCAGTTATCAGAAAATAATTCTGGTGACCGCAGAGTCGTCCCTCCTTCCAGGGAAGAAGAACTGCTCGTGTGCACTCCGTTCTCTCTCTCTCTCTCTCTCTCTCTCTCTCTCTCTCTCTCTCTCTCTCTCTCTCTCTCTCTCTCTCTCTCTCTCTCTCTCTCTCTCTCTCTCTCCGCTTCGCGGGTGACTGTGCCTACCAGTGCGTGCCTGCAAAGTGCTCGCCACAGCGCGGGCAGACTGACTGAGTCGGCCGTCTCTAAGCCCCTCGCTCAGTCCATTCAGCTGCCGGGAGGTTGTCCCCTGATGAAATATTCAGGAGGGCTGAGAGCAGCTCCTTGCCCCCCCTCGCAGCCGCGTCCACACCATCCGCCGCTGCCTGCCTGCCCTGGGGGGCTCCACGGGAGAGGCCTGGTGCAGGTTCCCCACGACGGCTCTCCCACGCTGGCTCTAACCCCTCGCGGCGCGCGCGTAAAGAGCCCGGGCTCTTCCAACAGGAGACGGCAGGAGAGCAGCCCCTCACACACGCGCGGCGCACATGCCTCGGCGCTTCATTGAGAATAAACGCGGGGAGAGCTCCGCGGAGCGCACTGCCAGCCACAGGCCACGCCCCCCCCGCTCCGTGATTGGCCGCTGGTTGTTTTGACAACAGAGCTGCCAGGGAGGGGGGGGGTGGTGGCAGGGGGTGGGCGGGTTGCCAGGTTTCTAGGTGATATGGCTGAATGCTAATGCTGCTGTTGTGTGACCTTTACTGGTAAGACGGAGGAGAGGAGATTTGAAAAATTTACATTGGATAATAAAAACGCACCGCCGGTTAATATCCGCCACAAACAAAGAGCCAGGCTCAGACACGCACAGGGGAAGTCACTCGCGGTGACACACGCACACCCTGCCTACGGCCACGTCGACGGAGCCTGGTCCACGTTCGGATTGAAACGCCCGCGGTGTCGGAAGCGAACGATCCGCCCGCTTCGAGAGGACATTCCATCACAATCAGACACACATGCCCCCCCCCCCAACAGTAATGACATCTCCCCGAGAGAGGAGGCTTGTGCTAATCCAAGCGTGGGATTGTCATGGATAGGTGTGCCCGCCGAGGGACGTTGCCGATGTAAAACTGGAAATCGAAGGGCGGTAAACGAATGTCATTAACTCCTCGTTCGCTTCCATTAAATCGTGCCGAATTTCGACTTCGACCGAATGGGATGGTAAGCAACGACGACGTTTTTCTTCGTAGTTTGTTGTTGTTATTATGATTCATCTATGAGAGAGATTAAAAAAGAGGACACTACTGCACCCCTCTTCACTATAACGCAGCTGAAGAATGTGTGTTGACGTGAATATGTTAGAATATAATAGAGCTATTGTTTTTTACTCGGCCTACCTGGGAGACTTGTGACTGGCATCATCTCACACGCCGCCATGGTGGACTGATAGAGACAGTCGCAGATAGGAGACAAAACAAGGGGGGGGGGCAAAATGAGAGAGGACAGACAAGGCAGAAGCGTGCAGAGCAAGATACATGTACAGAAGGAAAAAAGAACGCGAGAATGAGACGGCGGAAAAGAAAAACGAAGGGAAAAAAAAGCTAGATAAAAAGAGCCACGGCTTTCATTATTTTCCTCACACATTCCTTAGTGGTTGCCTGGTTTCTCCAGGCTCATGAAGGTAACCATGGTGCGGTGGTGGTAGTCTGGAGCCACATCTCCAGGGCGACTGCCCCACCGTGCTCGCTCACACCCTGGCTAACACCTGCCGTAAACCTGCCTCGTCCAGTCGGCCGGTCCCTCTTCCGTACCCTGGCTGTCTGCTGTGTGTGAAATCCGAGGTGTGACTATCGCCAAGCGTGTACTTGTGAGTGTGGATGTTTGTGTGTGTGTGTGTGTGTGTGTGTGTGTGTGTGTGTGTGTGTGTGTGTGTGTGTGTGTGCGTCTTGGTGAGTGATTGAGGTGGGGGCTGCTCAGAGCAGGGCCTTATGTAGATGGGTCTTATGTAAAGTAAAATCTTACGTAAAGACTCTCACTCACTTCATCTGTCTTTTACACGCGTGCACGTAGACATGCACACACACACATAGACATACACACACACGCAAACTCACAGATCAGTGAACGCAATGAAGAAAGACGTCCCATACCAGGACACAAGACAGGCTGTCCATTGATACATTTCTAAAGGAGAATGAAAAGAAAGAAAGAAAAAAAGAAAGAAAGAAAGAAAGAAAGAAGGCTGGAAGGGTATTTGAGGGAAACATTGGGAAGCTAACCAGGAGAGATAACCAAGATATCCTACATGGAATTATTTTTTCTCTCCTTCCAGTTTCCAGGTCACTTTTCTATACAAGCTCACGCTGCACATGTGTGCCACAAAATGAGCAGAAGGATACGACGGATAGAGAGCGAGAGAGGAACAGGGCTGGGCTGAACACTCCATCTCTCTTTGCCCTGCCTCGGCGCTCCCAGACGTATTCCCGGGGCCGATGGAGCGGGCCGTCGCGCCGTTCAGAGAACACATCTCCGCTCAATAGCCTCGGAGCGAGGAGAGACTAGACACACCGCCGTCTTTATGGAGTCCCTGTCCACCGCTGTCGAGCCGCGAGCGGCCCTTTCTTAAGTATGATGGATGGGGACGCGGGGGCGCTGGGGCTCCACTGTCCAGGGATATGTGGCTCGAAATCGGTGGCGGTTTACCCTCGACGGGGATGGAGCTCGTTGGGTTTTCCGTCGTCCTCGGCACCACACAGGCAGTGAAATAATGTCGGCCGAGTTGTCCCAGTTTTCCTGGTCGGCCCCGCTGATATACCCGAGGTTGTAATACATTCTCATCCCGGCACATGGTGATCTGTGACCACTACCTTCCCAGTCTGCCTGTTCGTCTGACAGGTGTGGGGATGGGGGGGGGGGGGTCTCCGAACATCAAGGGGTGTCTAGTTTGTCTTTTTGTGTGATCCTTGGTATGGGTACTGCACACACTGAAAAATAAAAAAGAGTCCCAATTTCACCCGGGTGGTTACTGCGGATTACAGACGCCCACACACACGCACAAAGATTACGGGCGCCCACACACACAAAGGAGGCTGCAGGGGCGGTGGAAAAGGGCTCGCTAAGACGACGACTTCTGACCGGTGCCAGCCAGAACCAAGGCGCGCACGCACACAATACAAAAACACACACGTTGGACTACCTTTGCTATACTTTGAGAAGTAAGCCTCCCCGAGCGTCACTGTGGAAAGCTTTTCTCCTGATGAATGTCTGAGACCCAGCTGGGCACGCACTCTAACACACTCACAAACCCACTGCCCCACTTTTCAACATCTATCTCCCCCCACCTTTCTGAAACACACACACACACACACACACACACACACACACACCCCCCCCCCCCGCCCCACACACACACACACACAAACACAAACACACACACACACACACACACACACACACACACTGTCTAGAGCGCACAGCCTAGATAAATAACGTCACTACTAGGCGGGTACTGGCGTTTTGACGCAATTGTGTCACGTTGGCAGGAAACAAAATGATAGCTTCCCAAAATAGCTGCTACTTGCCCCGGCCTGTCGACTGTCTCCCATCACATCCCATCTCCTCTCCAACATTCCAAAGTGATCAAAGCACTTACACAATCACAACCGGGACACAGCAGGAGGAAAGAGGTAGGGAACGTGAACGTCAACAATGATGCTGGACACACACACACAACACACACACACACAACACAGAAACACAAGCAGTCACCTACACACACACACAGAGAAATGCAGAGGTTGTGGGCCAAGAGGTTCCAGAGGTGCAGGACATAAAAGGAGAAGACAAGTGTAAATGCCATGTTTCTGAATGTCAGCTCTGTTGGGGGGGGGGGGGGCACGCGCGCACGCGGACACCGCAGCTTTGAAGTCTTGTGAAGGTTGCAAATCCACAGCGAGAAGAAAACATCCATTTGAGGTTGTCAAGCTGAGCATGTGAATGAGAGAAGCCTCCATTAATGGCCTTAAGCTCATCTTCTCTGACCTTCTCGCTGAGTCATCCCTTTGGTTTGGAGACGGCGCTCACGGTTATCAACGAAACAGGCAGGAAATGCATTCAATTATCTCAAATGCCAAGTTACTTGCAAAACAGACATGATGGTTTAAACTGCAATTAAATTTCAATAGCAGCGTTAATAATGGCAGACCTAAGAAGAGGCCTTGAAACCTCTTCTTGGTAACCAGAGAGCCAACAAAACAGCCCTGGGGCTGGCCCGAGAGCTGCCTCACGTGGTGGGGAAGGGACACAGGACAGCGCAAATGATGGTGCTCTTTGATAGAGTAGTCTGTCCACAAATAGCGTGGGGGGGGGGGGGGGGGGGACAGGCGTTGAAGTGTCCGCGCAATTCCCTTAACTTTGAAGTGGGAGGACTCGAGACACCAGACAGCTTTCCGGTCGAATCAAAGATCTGGAGAGCATCGCCTCTTGGCTCCGTGTCCACACCAGACTAGATCAGATCAGATTCAACTTCACCGTCAACGCACAGAGAGTACACGTACTGAGACAACGAAACGCCGTTTGGCATCCAACCAGATTGAGCTGAAGCGGTAAAGTGCAGAGTAGGAAACACCTGTTCATCAGAGTAAATAGTGGGACGTGACGAATGAACAGTTGGACGTGAACGTGAACGTCTCCCTCTACTGGTGCACACTGAGACCACTAGTATCAGCATGCATTCTGAAATCCATTCTTAAGACTCAGGAAAAATATATATATATAATTGAACTTTAACGACTCTTTTTATGATTTTAACACGGCATTCCTGAGAGGAAGAAAAAACGGGATTATGTTCTAAGAAAAGCTATGGTCACCTGTTACTAGAACATTCATCGTAACAATACAATCTGCGGACTGTTCGAAACCCTGTCCTCTGACCCTCTACACCCTTACCTCCAGAGCAGACCACTTGGCTCCTCGTGGTAATGAGCTGTCAGGAGGGCTCCACTTTGGCAGGGCCCTCCAGTAGGCCATTAGTGTGCTCCACGCCGCGGGCTGAGTGCTCAGTGGATGTAAGCCTAACCAAGCCTGTCTCAGACGCTCTTATCCAAGTGCTCCTCCAGTGTACTTTCATATGCCTGATCTCTGGCCTAATCACTGCTGACACCCAGCACGGTCGCACAGTGTGTGTGTGTGTGTGTGTGTGTGTGTGTGTGTGTGTGTGTGTGTGTGTGTGTGTGTGTGTGTGTGTGTGTGTGTGTGTGTGTGTGTGTGTGTGTGTGTGTGTGTGTGTGTGTGTGTGGGTCCTTGGCAGAATCTAAAGCCAAGTCTTAGCTAAAGAGACTTGATGTTATCCACTCACACCTCCTCTAGGAGATGGCACAGGGTCTAGCAGTTCTCAGTGTGTGTGTGTGCGCGCACGTGTGTGTGTGTGTGTGTGTGTGTGTGTGTGTGTGTGTGTGACACCAGGATAAAGGTTTAGTTGGCAAACAAACTTAGCTGAGTGTTAAATTAATTAACTCAGATAAGCCTGTTGACCTGATGGTTATCTGGATTTGATAGCCCTGGACAGCTAACTTCAATCCAACGAGAAAGCAGTGGAACTGTGTGTGTGTGTGTGTGTGTGTGTGTGTGTGTGTGTGTGTGTGTGTGTGTGTGTGTGTGCGTGCGTGCGTGCGTGCGTGTGTGCTTGCTTGCTTCTGAGTGACACATTTATATGACTAAGGTTCTATACATAACCTATACATCACTGTTCCTTTTCATGGAAAGAAAATTACTTCATCTTACAATTATTAGCAAACTGTCAATTCCTGTAGTCTATCTTTTATAATCTTATATTATTCACTGAAAAAGTGTTTAGCTTTCAGTAATGGTAATAGTAGAATATACAGCTATGTCCTAAAAAATATATAGTTAGTCTTTTTCTGTTATTTTGTTTTTGATAATATTTTCCACGTTTCAATATTCACACTACAGTCTAAAACAGCATAGTAACAGTGCCATGGATTGATTGGTCAGACACGGAGACCTTTTTCTCTGATTGGTTTAGAGTCATTCCCCATGGTGACAGGCTGGTGAAGAAGGAGACAGCTCCTGTGTCCCTAACCACAGGGTGGATGTTTATTTCTGACACATACACACGCACACGCGCGCACACTCACACACACCCACATGCACATACACACGCGCGCGCCCGCACACACAATACACTCTCTCTCAATCTCCCTTTCTCTCTTAAACACACACACATCATGTATGCATTCACCGTGGCATCCATCAACACGGCATGTGACGCCATTTGAAAAGCAGAATAATCCCTCTGTGTGCCTGCCTTTGGTGCATGTCCCAGCAGGATCCCACAGGGAAACATGTGTTCTCGCCTGCTCCACAAAGCCTTCAATAGGAGGGCACAGCACAGAGGCACACAGCCCCCATGTACGGAGGGGCCCTCAGGGACATCAGACTACCAAACCAATCTCTCCAAAGCTGAAGGAGCGCTTTTGAAATTGGTTCGGCGAGAACCTTTGTTGAGGAACTCGTTCACCATGTTGGCTTGGCGTGCTGCGGGACGCCAAGGGACACGCCGTGCTACGTGCTGCGGACGAAGACGTCGGTGAGACCGAGTGCTGGTGTAGTCTCGTGTGCGTGTGTTTGAGTGTGTGTGTGTGTGTGTGTGTGTGTGTGTGTGAGAGAGCAGACATACGCGCACACAAACGAACTCCGCTCACCCTTCAGGGTCGACGGGCGTGATGTCGATGCGCGGCGGAGCCCCGAAGGGCAGCGTGGTGGGCCGGGTCATCATGTCATCGTCCGGGGTGCGCGACCTCTCCGCCTGCCGCCAGGACAGAGGGGGCAGCTGCAGGTTGCCCGAGAAGCGGCGGCGGCGGCCCCGCCTCAGGTCCACGCCCAGCGTGCACGTTGGGGAGGTGAAGGACTCACTCAGGCTGCAGTCTGGAGGCTCCTTGGTGTCCTGGGGAAGAGGAGGAAGAGGAGGAGGAGGGTTAACAGAAGGAGAGAGGGGGATGGTGACAGACAGCGAGAAGGAGAGTAAGGGAAAACAGTGAGAATAAAAAAGGGAAAATGGAAAGGAGTTTTATTTGGGTTGAAAAGGATTTTTTCACAGTTCAACTCCTTGTTTGGCCGTTAACGTTTTAAGTCTAGGCAGAATGAGAGACAACGAAAAAGAGCGGACGTTGACATTAATAGAGAACGTGGGAGATGAGAAAGAGAAAGAGAGAGCAAAAGCGAGAGAAAAAAAACGTCTCATAGTGCCACCGTTCTTTGACCACTAAGGGGCGCCAAAGGTCTGACGGTCGCGTATTCATTGAACTCCCACAGTCATCGTTTTACAAACAAAACATCCCGCTGTGTTGGACACGAATCAACCCAGCGGCAAACTGACACGTTGACCCCAACTGTGGGAACGTCCGTCATCCTGAACAGGGAGATACCACCTTACACTGACCAAGGGGGGGGTGCACTGAGCTCACCAAACCCATGCCCGTCACCCCATCGCTATGCTCTGTTCTGGACAGTGGATCACTCCACACAGCCTGTCAATGTATCAATGGCTGTGGAGTCCCCGCCCACCCCCCCCGCCTCACTGAAGGTCCTGATTTGTGTTGCGTGCCGCGTGAAGCCAGGAATTTGCTGGGCATGAATAATCACGTTTTGTCTTGGAGCTGCGCACCCTAATTTTAACTCAGCGGCTGAAGGGCTGTAAATCTTTACATGGGTGTGTGCGTGTGTGTGTGTGTGTGTGTGTGTGTGTGTGCGGTTGCGACTTCTGCATATAAAAATGCGTGTAGTGTATGGGTAAAGTGTAGTAGTCTTTGGGCTTGCACACATAAACATGGTCTCGTCCTCTTAGCTCAGTAATACAGCAAAAGCATGCAGTAAGTGCTCACAGCACAGAAATCAAACTGTGCAGTATTCCACATATCTTCCTCATCTCTGTGCTTCCCTTTTGAAGAGCCCGGTCAGGTTCTTTGTTGACAAAAAAACTCCCAGAATAAGCCTTTCACTACGACTCGGGACTCCCTTTTTGTATTTGAAAGGGTCTTCCATTAGACCAACGCACAGGGAAGGGGGCACAGTGGGTTTATGTGTGACAGTATGTAGTATGTACTGTGTGTGTGCGTGTGTGTGTGTATGTGTGTGTGTGTGTGTGTGTGTGTGTGTGTGTGTGTGTGTGTGTGTGTGTGCGTGTGTGTGTGTACCGTGACAGTCACATAAGCCCTGACGCGTCACTTCATTGAGCCTGGCGACGGTGGCCGGTGGGGAAAGTCTTTTCACGGGCCGCCCTCTCCCTAGGAGCTCTGGCGGAGAGCACGAGAACAAATCAACAAACCGCCGCCGCCGTCGCCATGTCCTTCAGAAGCACAGAGGACAGAGCAGGAGGAGGGACAGATGTTAAGGCTGAAATCTGTCAGGTCTCTGAGGCAATGAAGTCCAGCCGGGCTGCCGGTAGGTCTACAGAAGCCAGGCGGACGAAGGACAACCTGAGAGGGAGGGAGAAAGAGAAAAAGGAGGGAGAAAGAGTGAAAGATCTGTAGATAGGTGAAACAGAGGGGAGTGCCATGGAATGCCACTGTGTCTGTGAGTGAGAGAGGCACAGGTCAGACATAGAGATAGAAATAGGGAGAGGGAGATAGAGAGACCAGTGAGACACATGAGACCAACACTGCCTCAAAACAGGAGACCAACACTGCCTCAAAACAGGAGACCAACACTGCCTCAAAACAGGAGACCAACACCGCCTCAAAACAGGAGACCAACACCGCCTCAAAACAGGAGACCAACACCGCCTCAAAACAGGAGACCAACACCGCCTCAAAACATGAGACCAACACCGCCTCAAAACAGGAGACCAACACTGCCTCAAAACATGAGACCAACACCGCCTCAAAACAGGAGACCAACACTGCCTCAAAACATGAGACCAACACTGCCTCAAAACATGAGACCAACACTGCCTCAAAACAGGAGACCAACACTGCCTCAAAACAGGAGACCAACACTGCCTCAAAACATGAGACCAACACTGCCTCAAAACATGAGACCAACACTGCCTCAAAACAGGAGACCAACACTGCCTCAAAACATGAGACCAACACTGCCTCAAAACATGAGACCAACACTGCCTCAAAACAGGAGACCAACACCGCCTCAAAACATGACCAACACTGCCTCAAAACAGGAGACCAACACTGCCTCAAAACATGAGAGAGAGAGAGAGAGAGAGAGAGAGAGAGAGAGAGAACAGAGCCTCAAAACAGAGAGAGAGAGAGAGAGAGAGAGAGAGAGGCCAACACTGCCTCAAAACATGAGACCAACACTGCCTCAAAACAAGAGACCAACACTGCCTCAAAACATGAGACCAACACTGCCTCAAACACTGGAACGGAACAGCAGCGGAGGTCGGGAACGGAACCGAGCCACGGGGCCTGAACCGCCAGGCACAGCAGCCCGACCGATAGCCCGGCCCTCGGGGCCGACGCCACCGACGGCTTCGGCTGCAGTGCCCGCGAGGTGACCAGTTCAGAGCGGACGGAAGAGTCGCCGAAAAACCAAAACCCTGTCACTTTCTGATGTTCCCCCGGCCTGGAGAGGGGAGGGAGAGAGAGAGAGAGAGAGAGAGAGAGAGAGAGAGAGAGAGAGAGAGAGAGAGAGAGAGAGAGAGAGAGAGAGAGCCCTCGTCTGTGAAGGTGTGGCTCCTTCCTCCCCCATTCAGAGCACAGGTTGAGGAGGGTGTTGTGGTGGCCGACGTGACGGTGATGCATGCGCCTCATCTCGTTTCAGTCTTATGAAATGCGCGCCTACCAATTTCCTCTTTTCCTTATCCACTGTGCCTCCCCCTCCATCCATCAAACCCCCCTTCTATACTATCATAGCACTATATTAGTACACTCCATTTTGATTTCCCTCACTTCTCTCTGGACAGTTTTCTGTCTTTATGTCTAAATGAAGATTTAACTCCCCCTCTCTCTCTCTCTCTCTCTCTCTCTCTCTCTGCTCCCTTATTCCCTTCCCCCTCCTGTTGACGTCCAAGACAACAGACGGGTCCTCGCATGCCCTCTCTCAGGGTAATGCTCTCGGCTTCACTCAATGCCCCCACCCCACCCCACCCCCCCCACCCCACCCCACCCCACCCCACCCTTAAGCAGCAGACACCAGATCCCCTGAGAGCCCCCTTACAGTGAGAAACCGATGGCTCTGACAGTCAACCCTGTAGTACCTCCATAGAGGCCAGGCACTTTGCTAGACATCTTCAGGAAATAAAGAAAGTCATGCATGTCCTCAGATGATCCTATATCTCTCTCTCTCTGTGTATGTGTGTGTGTGTGTGTGTGTGTGTGTGTGTGTGTCTGCGCCCAGAGCAGGTGCTCTACCCTATTAGCAGCCATGCCTCCTGTGGCTGGAGCAGAGGATGAAACGAGAAGCAACGCCCCACAAATCTGCACTCATTAGTCACACAGACACACACACACTCTGTTAGTCAGTGCACCCACTCACCTGCCTGGGCAACTACTGTGACACACACACACACACACACACACACACACACATTCACACACATTTTCTTCTCTTTCTCTCAAACACACGCACACACAGACACTCATGATCTCTCCCACGTAAACGCACACACATCATACAGGCGCACACACGCACGCACGCCCGCACACACACACACACACACACACACACACACACACACACACTACATGCTTCATTCGATCTGCAATATCCCCTGAATAAATTGCTGGTACACCACAGACCTTTGGGAATCTGCCACAAATACAGTAGCCTGGTACGGTCGTGCGAGGGAGGGTGGATCGGTCTTTTTGCTAGTGGGCTACGGGGGGAATCGGGGCCGAGCCGGACGCTGCATTGAACTGTGATTCCGCTAGTCTTCACCCACAATGGGGTCGTGGGGTGCGCGGCTGAGCGTGAGCGTGCGCTCTCTCCTACACGGAAAAACAAGGGAGGGAGTGACGTCTCCGGAGTTCAGATCTCAGATCAGATCCACCACAGCACAGTCTCTCCAAAGCGTGTGCATTATTTAAGCCCTGTTCTGAAACAGCACTCTGAAACATACAGAAGTCACTCAGGCTTTGGCTGACTGGAAAAAAAGCAATGGAGGGGGGATGGATGGATGGATGAAGGAGGGGTCAAATAAACCAGAGAGAGGGAGAGGAAGAGAGAGGCAGAACGGTACCAGAGAGAGAGGGAGGAGAGGAAGAGAGAGGCCGAGGAAGCGAAAAAGGGATTTGGGTAGCCGGAGAAAATAAGGGAGGAAAAGAGATTGTAGCGTTTCAGGCTGTTGTCTCCTCTCCAGTTGGCGCGGGGTAATTTTCACTGTGTAGCCCCGTGTCTCGGGCCGAGCATACGGAACAGATTGCGGCAGGCAGAAAGTGACAGAGATGGCGTGTGTGTGTGCGGGCGCCTGTTTCTGTTTGCATTTGTGTGTGTCTGTGTGTGTGTGTGCGTGTGTGTGTGTGTGTGTGTGTGTGTGTGTGTGTGTGTGTGTGTGTGTGTGTGTGTGTGTGTGTGTGTGTGTGTGTGTGTGTGTGTGTGTGTGTGTGTGTGTGTGTGTGTGTGTGTGTGTGTGTGTGTGTGTGTGTGTGTGTGTGTGTGTGTGTGTGTGTGTGTGTGTGTGTGTGTGTGTGTGTGTGTGTGTGAGCGAGGTGCTCTGCTGGGTTTGACATTTTGCCGTCTGGCCTTGCAGACAGTAGTTGGGCTGGCCAAAACCCGATAGTGCAGCTCTCTCTGTGGCCGTGCTGTGTGCTCTTGTCCCTTAAACAGAGAGCCTGCCTGCACACACACACACACACACACACACACACACACACACATTTATGAGGCCGCTCAGCCACTGAGTCTAAATTAGGGTGCGCTGCTCTAAGACGACAAATGATTATTTATGCCCAGCATTCACTTGGCTTCACACAGCACACAACGCAAGACAAATTAGGCCCCTAAATTGGGACCCTAAATTAGGACCTTAAATTAGGACCCTAAATTAGGACCTTAAATTAGGACCTTAAATTAGGACCCTAAATTAGGACCTTAAATTAGGACCTTAAATTAGGACCCTAAATTAGGACCTTAAATTAGGACCCTAAATTAGGACCTTAAATTAGGACCTTAAATTAGGACCTTAAATTAGCTGCAGGAAAAGAAGTGACGGGGACAGCCGAGGAGACACGGACAGGCTGTGTGGAGAGACGGACTGTCCAGACCAGACACACCCATCCCCTCACAGTGAGAGGCACAGACCAAGATCCCCAGTCCAAGAGGACAGGAGGCTAGGGGAGCAGCCCAGCACCTCTAACCCCCATAGCGGCGTCTTCTCCCCTGGTGGCCTGTTGGTGCAGAGCCATGGGACCCACGGGGGAAGGTAAGCCAAGCAGGCCTCAGGCTACAGGACCCCACCACCTGCCCACCATCATTTATCCAGGAGAGAGAGAGGCAGAGAGAGAGAGGGCGAGAGAGGGAGAGGCAGAGGGAGAGGGAGAGAGAGAGAGAGAGGCAGAGGGAGAGAGCGGGGGGAAAGGAGGGAGAGGGACGCAGGTGAGGGAGAGTGAGGGAAAAAAAAGAAAGAGAAAGGGAGGGATTGAAAACAGTAATTTCGAAGGTGATTCACAGGTTCTTTGTTTACCAGTGGCAGATGCTCGGAGCCATGGGCACACGCGCGCACACACAAACACAAGCACACAATTTGTACAAACACACACACACAGACACACACACACAGACACACACACACACACACACACACACTGCATAGTCCTCCCACGTCTCCAACAAAGACTATATTATTTAAATTGCAGGCCTTTTGTCTTGGAGGTTTTGGCCTAGATGGGTGATTAAGATAAACGTTTTCTGGAGATGGAAGCACAGATGTGCACGAGCAAATTACTGTGCTTTGGCGCAAGTGGGGGAAGCTGTGAGTGTGTGCGTGTGTGTGTGTGTGTGTGTGTGTGTGTGTGTGTGTGTGTGTGTGTGTGTGTGTGTGTGTGCTTGCGTAAGAGGGAGAGAGAGACAGACTAGACTTAACATCAGTAACGGCACCTGCATTCGGTATAGGAGCTCCGACAATGGCAGCAGAAGGAGCACACACAGTGCACTGATTACGAAGCGTGACCCCTGGCGTTCAGTGCCCGTAACCACCGCGTCGCACTGTAATCTGTCCAATCTATTACAGACGTGATCTCAAAGACAGTCACCGTGTCCTGGCTCTGTCTCTTTCAAAAGTTACAAAATAGCCTGAAAGATTCGAGCGGGATGGACTTTAATATACCTATTTTCTCCATTATCCCGTCTTCAAAAGCGGTGGAAATAGCACACAGCTCTCACTTTGCAACAGTGGGCTCACATGTTTCCTCTGATGGATGACATCGTCTTGCCCAGTGATGGATGACTAACGCACAACGCTATTGGTGTTCAACAACCTGCCCTTATCCAATCAGCACTTGTGACTAAGGCGAGCCGGTCACAGCTCCACTGAGCAGCCAATGAGAAAAGCTAGAGCCATCCACATAGCAGCTCTTGAGACCCAGACGTTGATTTTCGTTTTCAAAGCGGGCTGAGAGATATGTTGGAGTCAAACTCATTTGATAGCGCTGATGATGCAAAGAGTGAAGTGGCCCCCGTCGACTTTCAAGGGCGGACATCAGACAAAAGTCCCTCCTGGATCTTTAATCCTGAAGCTTAAAGGAACGCCACTGCCATGGTTCACGCCTCACTTAAAGGGCTCTCCTTGCTTGTTGCTCTATTGTTAGGAGCTGCATGAGAGAGAGAGAGAGAGAGAAAGAGAGAGAGAGAGAGAGACCTTTGATTTCCCTCTGGCCACATCCTCCATGAGGTGACTTAACACGCAGCGTGTCCGTGACTTCCACACAGCAAGCCACCGAGAGGGAGACATGGAGGGGGGGAGGAGAGACATGGAGGGGGGGAGGAGAGACATGGAGGGGGGGGGAGAGACATGAGAGAGACATGGGGGGGGGGGAGGAGAGACATGGAGGGGGGAGAGAGACATGGAGGGGGGAGGAGAGACATGGAGGGGGGAGGAGAGACATGGAGGGGGGGAGACATGGAGAGGGGGGGGAGAGACATGGAGGGGGGGGACATGGAGGGGGGAGAGACATGGAGAGAGACATGGAGGGGGGAGGAGAGACATGGAGGGGGGGAGGAGAGACATGGAGGGGGGGAGAGACATGGAGGGGGCAGGAGAGACATGGAGGGGGGGGAAGGAGAGACATGGGGGGGGGGGAGACATGGAGGGGGGAGGAGAGACATGGAGGGGGGAGGAGAGACATGGAGGGGGGGAGAGACATGGAGGGGGGGAGGAGAGACATGGAGGGGGGAGAGACATGGAGGGGGGGGACATGGAGGGGGAGGAGAGACATGGAGGAGGGGGAGGAGAGACATGGAGGGGGGAGGAGAGACATGGGAGGGGGGGAGAGACATGGAGGGGGGAGGAGAGACATGGAGGGGGGAGGAGAGACATGGAGGGGGGGGGAGAGACATGGAGGGGGGGGGATATGGAGGGGGGGAGAGAGACATGGAGGGGGGAGGAGAGACATGGAGGGGGGGAGGAGAGACATGGAGGGGGGGAGGAGAGACATGGAGGGGGGGGGGGATATGGAGGGGGGAGAGAGACATGGAGGGGGGAGAGATATGGAGGGGGGAGGAGAGACATGGAGGGGGGGGAAAGATATCATGGAGGGGGAGAGATATGGAGGGGGAGGAGAGACAGGAGGGGGGGAGAGACATGGAGGGGGGGGGGGAGAGATATGGAGAGACAGAGAGATAACACAGTGGGGAACAGTGGCGCTCAGTGTCAACGTGAATGATTGACAGGTCCCTCCTTGAGTGACAGGCATGGGTTTGGTCACGTTTGTTTTTGACGAGGTCATCGGTATCCTGGATGTGTTCAATAGGGAGGACGGGAACAGAAGACGGGCCTGATATGAGATTGGCGTGTCCACACACCCGTTTTCCCAAACCGTCTGCTGGCGTCATAACGTTCCTATGTCTCCCACTCAAGCGTAGATACAAGGTGTCAGCATGCTGGCCTCCCCGGTAGGGGTTTTCTTACTGGTACCAGGGTAGTACCACGGTGCCAAGGCCTCGCAGCGCTCTTCATACCATCTGGTATAAGAAACAGTGGTGGAGTAACTTAAAGTCTGTACAGTACTAGATACACACACACACACACACACGCACGCACGCACGCACACACACACACACACACACACACACACACACACACACACACACACACACACACACACACACACACACACACACACACGTTGCCAGTATATTCTTACTTTATGTTACAAGCAGACATAGTATCAAACAAGGTCTAAATATGACACGCTTAAGACAATCCAATTATTGACACGTTCGGACAATCCCATTTTGTTTTAAAGTCCCACACTGAATTCTGTGGTTTCATGGTGTCTCTAAGGTGCTGTCAGGACACTCGGGATCAATAAAGTCCTACCTTTTCATCGACACCGAGTTGTTTCTGAAAGCCATGCATCGTTTTAGCAGGAGCATTCTGGAACCAGTCGAGCCAGAGTCCACAAGAGAGGCAGGTTTAGCCACAGGCCACCAGGTCAGGTCCTACAGTGGCTCAGAGGTAATGGCTGACAGGGCACGTTTATTACTTGGTTCAAACACGGGCATTAGGAGCTGACTGTGTTGACATCATGCATTATTGTATTAACTGCAGGAAACCTCACAAATGGTGACGGGGTGGAATGGTTATGTTGCGTCACTGGAGGTAGGCATGAAGTGGTCGATTGTAGTTCTACTATAAAGTTGGGTTCAGGGTTATGCATATTAGGAAAGGCCCTATACAAACTTAAGCAGAAAGCTATACCAAAACATACTTTGGAGCCAAGCAAAGGAGCTTCAGTAAAGAGCGGTATCAGAAATACCATTGGCTGGAGTATGAAAGGTCAACAGATTCAGCCTTTTGCTTTCAATGCAGAGAATTTGGCGAGGGCTCTGCTGCTAGTCATGATGCCAAGTTTTCAGATGGGGGATTCAGGGACTGGAAGATATCACTGGAGGCAGGGAAAGGCTTTGAAAGGCATAGCGTGAGCCAGGAGCATCAGGAAAATGTGGCAGAAATATTTGAGCAGCACTCCTACTGAACAGTTATCACAGCAAAGGTGTAAAACAAAAATAACTCAAAATAAATGAGAGAGAGAACAGCTACAACGCGGTCCTCCTCTCAGCAGATGTAAGTTGCACCTCAGCCCAGATGAGATTACACTTCAGAGGGCGTGACAAGTCAGGAGGTAAAAAAGAAAACGAGGAGTCTTGAGCGAGATCAACGAGTTAGTTGGAAGACGTGAGACACTTCATGCATATGGAGGACCAAAGCTGCCAAAATTAAAAATAAATGCATAAATAAATAAATGACTCAAAAATAAATAAATGGAAGGATTGAGAGAGGATACAATAATACAATAATACAATTGTATTTTCCTTTGTATTAATTCCCCTATTTATTTACTTTCCTATTTAAATTTTTTTACTGCTTTTTACATTTCCTTTTACATTTGCTTTGCATTTCCCCTCCTATGTACTTCCAAGTCACATTTATACTTCGGTATTACTTTCTTTAAACATTTCTTTATAAGTTGGTTTTTACATTTCCTTTTTGCATTTCCTTTTACATTTCTGTGTGCGTTTCATTTTCAGTCTTCGCAATTAAACTAGGAAAAGGCACTATGGCTACTGGCTAGACAGGACAACGAGCGCACCCTTTTATTTTATATTTATTCATTTGTCTTTATTCATAAACGTTTACTAAACCTAACAAAAATTCGGAAGATAAGACTGTTTCAGTACTTAATTTTAAAAAAGTACTGATGTCGATCAACCAAAAGGCGAAAAGTTGACCCCGTGACACATTTTAAAATGACATCCATGCACTATGAAGGAGAAATACGTACAGAAATGTAAAAGGAAATCCCAAAAGGAAATGTGAAAGGCAACTTCTGAAGAAATGTATAAAGAAAATAATACCGAAATAAAAAATGTAATTGGAAGTACATAGGAGGGGAAATGCAAAGCAAATGTAAAAGGAAATGTAAAAAGCAATAAAGAAATGTAAATGGGAAAGTAAACAATAGGGGCTGTAATACAAAGGAAAATTCAATCCATGGCATTTTATTTATTTTTGAGCCATTTATTTATTTATGTATTTATTTTTAATTTTGGCAGCTTTGGTTTTCCATACATGCACACCTTGACTCAGCAAAGGAAAATCATGAACTTGTGTGCAGCTATTTTTCGGGAGAAAGCCAGAACCAAATACGTAAGTGTGTATTGAAAATGAGGTCAGAATGAAGATGATTGAGGTAGTGAATGAGGGCGTATTTCTCTGTGTGTCTCCACACAACACCAGACCTGAGGGGCTCGGCTCGCCTGTCAGTAACTCTTAAGACGTGTTCAGAAAACCACAAAGGTTCACAGGTGTCTCATTGATTCAGCCCCCGTAAAGGACACGACGGCAGCGAGTCTGGCCAATTCTCTCACGCCGCCGCTAGAAAGATGTGGCCCTGCTCTCATCAGCGTTACGCGGGGCAAGGCTATGACGGCTGTGCTGCTGTCCGGCATCTACGGAGGTGTAAAAGCTGTTATATAGCAGAGAAATGAGAAGGCCTAGTTCGTACACTGTTTTGCCCATAGATTGAACCTAGTTGACGTTGTCACGTGCTGAAAGAACAGCAGTCTTGTCATTTCAATGGCTTTGTTGAACAACCCTATGTCTTCATGGGGGGGTTGCAGGTAGCGACGTTACGTTTTTTTATGGAGGTAGAACAACAGCTGAAAGAAAAATGAGTCAAGGAAGTGCAAGATCCTGCATGCTCTCCGTGTAACAAAACGGGCTGGCAATACGTGCAACGTTCTCGAGAGCACCGGTGTTCCTGTGATGGAGACATTAGCGTGCATCCAAACGAGGGACGCGCTGGATCGTGGCACGTGAGGCCCAGCGTGGGGCCCCGAGGGAGGCCATTGATCGGTCGTTTTGTCGGCATTGACCGGAATCCTCGCACTGGTGTCCCGCGAAAACATTTGCAGAGGGAAGACATATATAGATACACAGACTGCCTTATGAAGCCCACAAGAGAGAGGGCTCCTCACCTTCAACAGCTGTCTGTGCATTACAAATGAGCTGTGTCCATAACCCCAAGCAGAGATGGAATACAACATCTAGGTACACAGATTGCAAACGGGAACAAAATCCACCAACTTCCCTCTTGGGTATTTACAGGTTTCTTGTGGGGAACAATCTTCTAGAAGCTTATTGTGGGATAAGCACTTTGTATCAGCTTGTTATCACCCTCCCAGTCGCCGCCTGCAGCAACGAGAGGTCCTCATTTCTGCTCTGAGGACGACCATGAGGCAAGAAAGGATGGCGGACCTGATGACAAGAGCGGCTGAGACCGAGAGGGCAGTGGAGCTGGAGGAAGTGAGGGATGATTTCTGGAGGCTTGAGGACAGTCGCTTAAGAGATGCTCAGCACATGCTCTCCCGGCTACGTATCCATTTTTTTACATGGCCAGACCAGCCAATCAGCTATAAGGAAACTTGATGTGGCATGCATATGATTGGCCAAATCGTCAAGGACGAAGCGGGGTCAGTTTGGTGGGGCACTGTCCCCTCCCATGCCAGTGACTAGAACCGGGCCGGCTTAGACATGTCCAAAATAGGACATGATCATCTGTTCATTTCTACACAGCACCTTCCAGCGTGAGAGAGGTGAAAAGGGGACCGGTAAGACGGACACAGGGACAGATAAGACAGACACAGGGACGGCAACTGGGGAGGATGAAAGAGACAGATGAGCAGAGACAGACAAGCAAGACAAAGGCAGAGTGACAGCGACACATGAGAACAGATAGAGAGGGACAACAGGCAAGGTGTGAGTGCACGCACGACCTGCCATTGCTGGGAGCGATAGCTGTTGGGTGGTGTTAGCGTTGAGTAAAAGAGATAATTTTCATTTAATCACTAAAAGGGATATGTTCAACAGATATACATTAATAGACATTAATATATATCAAAACCCACTTTTTGGGAGAAAAAAAAACTGTGTTCCCTTGAATCCAACTAACACAAATATGCATAATTCATTCAATACACATAGGACTTACGGAGTTGTATGTCTCCCACACAGATAAGTTACAATATCTCTATCTGTTGGTCTAACCACCCATGCGTAGCTTGAAAGTACATTTTAATGAAAGCCAAATAGTAAACAGAGTTGCGAAACTGGGCCCCCTTAAAAGAATTGGGTGCATATGATGGATTTTTTTTTATTGTGAGATAGCCAGCTATGGTTAACCTGTTGGTGCAAAGTTGCTATTAAACTGTAAACACATAAGCAGCCACATGCCATTCAGATGCAAATATACATTAGTGATGCTTTATGTGCAGTGGTATCGTGACACTTTTGCTGGTACAGTGTCCTTGGGAATATTTTGGGCATCGTGACAACTCCTACTCCCCGGTACTCTCTAGTGAATACCTTACAGCCAATATGTCTACTCTACGTAGATCAATCAAGTCACGGTCAGGCAGGTCCTGTTTCCTCCTCGGGGACTCCGATAACAACAAGGACACACTTGATTTACCCAGCACATCTCCTAGCCTGTGACTCAGCCCCCCTCTAATCCCAGACACGCTTTAGCAGGACGCTCAGAGCACATGGGAGCCCATGGTGTCAGAGAGCGGGGTCAGCTCTAATCCACGTGGAATGAAGAGTTCCCCAGAGGAGTGCGACAGCTCAGAGGAGTAAGCCTGTGGCTGTGCACCGCCCAGGGCATGTTAATCAGGACCTGCTGCTGCTGCTGCTGCTGCTACTGTCCACGCTGCTCCTCCTCCTCTATGGGGTGGCTGGCTGAGTCTCACTGCAGGCCTAGTTAGTTAGGACCTGTTGGTCCAAGGATTCAGGGGACTAGCACACATCAAAGACAGGAACGGTGCGGACGTTTTGCCGTGTGACTTCATAGGGGTTTGAACAGTGACTCCTGCAGTGGGAAGGTTCCCTGAACGCTGTGCCAGCACAACTCCAACTTTTCATTCCTCGTCTTCCCTTCATTACGCTGCCCTGTCCTAATCCCTGGAAAAAATAATTAGTGTGGCATGGGATTTTACGAGTAGTCGTTGAGCTGTTACAGCGAGCCACAAGCATCCAAATTGAATCCATGGAGGAAATGTCAGAGCGGCGATCAAAGACTGACAAGACCGAACCAACAATCACGTTGCGTTTTTAAAAGCATTGGCTGCTAGGGTGAACTTCCACCCCATATACTAGGGCCATGTCAGGGAGGTTCCCCTTAAGCCAAACGATCCCATTTCTCCAGAATAAAACCGAAGCCAAGAGTCGGGGTTTCCATAGCAACAACCATGGCGGACATCCTGACCCGGCCCCTCTCGTCAAAAAGAAGAAGTGGAAAAGGTATTTGATTCTGATGACTGGGAGATGGTGGGGAGAAGGAAATGATGGGGTGGGAGGGAAACGTGGCACGTTCCGCCCTGGCTGCCACAAGGGACTCTGCCGGCTTCCACCTCCACTAATTGGGACAGAACATCTGCTCCGTTTGACCCGCTATCCTGGTGAAGAGAGAGATACTGAAGGAGTGAGTGACACAGTGGGCGAGTTTGAGGGACGTGCGAAAGCGAGAGAACGATGTAGAGGAGGAGAACAAAAAGAAATATGTACTAATTATTTTCGAGGTGATTCAGCAGAAATATCTAAGATTGAAGGAGAGGCTAATAAGTCAAGGACAACGAGGCAGGCTGCTGTTCACAACTGTTTACAACTGCTATGCAGATGATACCCAGCTCTACATACATACTAAACCCAACACAACCCTCCCTACCCCCTCACTCACAAACTGCCTACTTGAAATAAAATCCTGGATGTCCAAAAAATTTTTTAACTCAATAGTAGCAAGACTGAGCTGATGATTGTGGCTCCTTAGGCTCTGCTCAAAAAGGTTGGTGATGTGGTCCTCACTATTGACGGCTCCTCTATCTGCTCCTCTGCCAAGGTTAGAAGTCTTGGTGTGGTCTTGGATTCCACCCTCTCTATGGAACCTCATATAAAAGCTGTCACCAAGTCTGCCTTCTTCCACCTGAGAAACATCTCCAGACTCAGACCATTAATAACTGATGCAGTTGCTGAAACTCTGATTCACGCGTTCGTCACCTCACGCCTGGATGGTTGCAATGGTGTCCTATTCGGGGCATCAAATAAAGCCCTGGATAGGCTCCAGTATGTTCAGAATTCAGGTGCAAGGATTCTAACTTGCTCTAAACCCTGGCAACATATCACTCCCACTCTCCTTCATCTACACTGGCTTCCCATTAAATCTCGCATTTCCTTTAAAATTTTACTTCTCACCTATAAATCTCTCCATGGACTTGCCCCTTCCTACCTCTCTGACATCCTCCAACCTTACACGCCTTCTCGTACCCTCCGCTCCTCTGAGATTGGTCTCCTCACCACCCGCAAAACCACACTCAGTTCCATGGGGGACAGAGCGTTTAGTTCTGCTGCTCCCATTCTCTGGAATTCCCTTCCCCCTGTGATTCGGAACTCTGACTCCATCAACACTTTTAAATCCCGCCTCAAAACCCACTTGTTTTCCTTAGCCTACCCCTAGCTTGTTATCTTTGACTTTTTATTTTATGTATGTATGTATGTATGTATATACTGTATATGTGTATGCATATATACGTATATGTAGGTATATTTGTGTATATATATATTTATTTATATATTGATGTTCCCCTCCTCAATAACATTTGTCTATTTTATGTTAAATGTTCTCTTGTGCTTTTTTGTATATACTTGTATACATTGTTAAATTTTCTATTTAGTATATTTTTTGTATATACTTGTATACATTGTTTAATCTTCTGTGCCATGTACGGTGACCTTGAGTGTCTACAAAGGCGCCTATAAATAAAATGTATTATTATTATTATTATTATTACTAGACTGCAGAGCAAAGTCAGAGCGCTACATGTACCTTTGCCAATACCATGTGCTTGGTGCAAGTACGTTACGTCTGATAGTGAGGGGCTGAGGAGGGGCAGAGCGCATCTCGCGGGGTTGCCATTTTGGGAATTCGATTAAAATGGGATGTTTGTAAGGCTGCTGCCAAACACACACAAAAGAACACACCCACAAAACAACAGGCACACTTTCGGTGCGCACTGACCCGACCTGGATGCGTTGTGGCTCTTCCGTTTTTCCCAGAGACGGTGAAGCGCCGGGACGCTATTTTATCTTCAACGTTTGTCTACTACAGCCTGTGGCCAGAACCCCCTCCACTCTGAACGCCACAACCTAATCTGACACACACACAAACAAATGTAATTCAATTGAACCCATAATCCACCCCCATCCACTTCAGAGGGTGGACCATAAACCCTAAGACCAGACCATCTTTATCAGTTAAACAAAGCCTAGACACTGGGGAATGAAGCGCACACACGCACGCACACACAAATCATAAACAATCATCCATGCGTCCCACATTCATCCCTTTGCTTTGATGCCCTTCTGTGACTAACATGAGAAGAGCCCCAGGCTGTGTGTGTGTGTGTGTGTGTGTGTGTGTGCGCACGCAAGTATAAACGAAGATGATCTGTGGTGGTGTGCCACTACGACACCCCCCCCCCCCCTTTTACCTCAGAGTGGAAGATGACAAGAGGAGCAGAGAGATGAAAGAAAGAGTCGAGGGGAGACGTGGAGAGGACGTCTTACAGGACAGAGGAGCGCAGAATCAGAGCAGGAAGGAGGGAGTGCCTGATCACGGATCAAGAAGCGCGGCCAAGCAGAAGGGTCGACAGACAGACGGTGAAGACAGACAGTCAGGGGGGAAAAGAAGGGGGGCGGGGATGGGGGGAGGGAGGATATCGGGGCTAGACTCAAACAACGAGAGGGGGAAGGAAAGACAGGGGAGGGTACGAGAGGGGTGGGGGGGGGGGGGGGGGGGGGGGGGGGGGGGTACAGAGATGACCTAGACAGATGGAGAGACAGAGCAGTGGCTCGTCTGGTCGGAGGCAAAGCCACCCACTCTTTCAACGACTCCAGCAGCGGGCAGTACAACAGAGAGCATACTATAGCACACTCCCACAACCAGCACTGTGTGTGTATGTGTGTGTTCCCGTGTGTATTGTGCGAGTAGACAGTTTTGGACTTGATGTCTGTGGTGTATATATATATTTATATATATAGTGTGTGTGTGTGTGTGTGTGTGTGCAGGCAGCCGATAGCGGCGCACCAGATAAATTGAGTGTGTGATCACGGAACATGCAGGGAGATGGATGGTAATGTATAATGAGCACGGGCCACAGAGAGCGAGAAAGAGAGAGGGAGTGAGTCAGAGAGGGAGGGTTAAAGACAGGAGGAAGGAAAAGGAAATGAAGCCAGGGGTTGGTAGGACCAACACGCACCACCTAACCCCCCAAATAACGGTAGGGACAACTCTGTCCTCCCAAAACGACTAGTCGGGACATGTCCCTCCCATCCGTATACAAGCCTACACCCTTGATATGAAGAGAAAGAGGTTACAATAACCAAAATTAGGACACGCAAAAGAGGCACTTGAATTTTGCTAAATTATTTCACATGCAGACCGACAGAGAGGTCTCTTATTATCAGAAACATTTGACAGTGCACGCTGCGTCCCATAGCTCCTCCTCGCCACCTGGCACTTTGTTTGGGGTTTGATCCTCAGTCTGCCACAACTTCCAAAAAGACAAAAAGGCTTTAATGCATGACTCACTCCTCCCTCTTTCTCTATCCCTTCACTTCATTTTTGCCCTTCTTTGGCAGGCTGGTTTCGCGGTTCTCTGACTCTTGGAAGCGTTCAGCTCGGTGACGATAATGTTTTACACCTGAAAGGACCCAGCATGTTGGCAGTGTAACGTGAAACGGGGCATGGTGGAACTGAACCAGTACATCGAGCCGCTGTGGGGACGCTCCTCCCTATTGGAGAGACATCCCGGGAACGTCACTCACGTCTTGCGGAGAGACCGTCAGCACGCTCCGGCTCTTCCTCATCTTCCGTGGCCGGCGAAGTCTCCCTCTGTCCCACGGTGTTCGGCTCCGCGTAGACACCTGGAAAATACACACACACACACACACACACACACACACACACACACACACACACACACACGTTAATGATGCATTATGAGCAATGCGCGCGCACACACTCGCACACAATCCAGTGCATTCCTTCGGGCGCCCCCGAGTCAAGCTGAGTTACGAGCGGCTTTTCAACACAGTGGGAACACAAGGCTGAAGCATTCCCATTAGTGACACGAGGGGAGGGAGAGCTGAATGACTGGCTATCCATCACTACACCGTGAAGTCTACACCAGTGTGTCAGGGGTTGTGAATACAAGTAACAGCGGCGCGCTGTTAGCCCCCGTTTGGTTGTTTCAGGCCGATGACAGCTCTATGATTTCCTATCCTAGGCCATTAAATTGCCAGGCTAAAATTACACCAAGCGCGTGGAAGGTCAGGCCGTTTTTTGTTCCTTTTTGGTCAGTGCAATTTCAGCGACAATATTTTTGACCAATTATACCCCTACCGAACTGGACTGGACTGGTCGGATGAATCACCTAGCCAATCTGCTGGAGCTGCACAGTGTGCACTGTGAAAAGGCATTAGGCGGAGCGTAATCGTAGGTCTGCACAGTATGACGTGTGGAGTTCAGTTCAGTTGAGATGAACAACTTGTTTTTGTCCCGCCGTTTCACCCACTTAGCGTCATCCCCGAGCGTCACGCGCCGACGTACCGGGTCACACTTGACTTGAATCTGCCTTTGACCTTTCTCAGACAACAGCTCTCCAATCACAAGAGGGAGCTTGTATCCTCCTGCACTTCCCTGAACTTCGGTGACAGCCCAACTTTCCACGACCCCTGGGCTGGTGTACCCTCTAACCTTTAGGGCCTCGACGTTGACGTGCGCTCCCCTGACGTGCGCGCCGAGGGGAGGGGCCAGGTACAACAGTGCCGTTGTGCTCCCCCAGGCAAGCAGGAGACCTTTCACATGGTGTGTTATTAGACTGAGTTGTGATTAGTGGAGGACAGAGAGGACAAAGAAGGCATTGACTGGCTGTGCGTTTCAAACGGCTCGACTCTGCCTTTCGTCCTCTGACCCGCAGTTGATCCCACTCTACTCCTGTCTGTCTGTCAGGTGGTGGCAGAGACATGCGGAATACGTTTTTCAAACATGGCAGGCCTTGTTTGACAAAAAATGACAACACGCCTGAAAGCTTTTTTCCAGTCCCGTTGAAACAATTAGGTCTCTGTGTCATTCATTTGATGGCAAGTTCAACGGTTCATTTTTAAAAAGTCTGCGTAATCAATTTGAACGATAATCGAATTCTACATGACATTGACAACATCATATTTTTCATGCGTTATCTTGCTTTTCACTTTTTGAGGATGTTTTTGTTTTATTTTAACATCGTCGAACTATTCTTTCCACAGCGAATACGCTATTGACAGGAATGACAGGATCGTAAATTTAATTCTTGGGCATGTAGCAGCAAGTACATATTGCAGTTTTCCCCATGGCTACGAGAACATGTATGCATTGCCAGCCTCGCTATTGCGCGTATACAAAGGGAAGCCGGTAGGATATGAGCCACTCCGGCGTGGCCTTGCCACACAGCTCCACTGAGAGCATGTGCTGACAGAGCACGTTGTTGCTTTGCTCCTAATCCCCGTCCCTGCAGTCACACTGGGGATCCTATCATCTCCGCGACGATTCAAACGCTCCACTAAAACGTATCATCGATCAGGACCACACAACGCACAACAGATATCCATCCAAAACGACCGTTCAGGCCCCACCACAAACGATGTGATGTTCTTGGTAAATGCCTCCAGGGTTCTGCGTGTTGTGCGAAGGGTGAGGGGGTTGGCTCGGTCTCGGTGCCTGTTTGAGTTTGGTTAAACTGGTATTCCATGTGTGGTAAATGCAGTATGTGTATGAGCATTTTTCACTAACCTTGTTAATTTTACCCCCCCCCCCCAATTCCTTCTATTCCTTCTCTCTCTCTCTCTCTCTCTCTCTCTCTCTCTCTCTCTCTCTCTCTCTCTCTCTCTCTCTCTCTCTCTCTCTCTCTCTCTCTCTCTCTCTCTCTCTCTCTCTCTCTCTCTCTCTCTCTCTCTCTCTCTCTCTCTCTCTCTCTCTCTCTCTCTCTCTCTCTCTCTCTCTCTCTCTCTCTCTCTCTCTCTCTCTCTCTCCATTTCTTTCTCTCTCTCTCTCTCTTCCAGTGGGATCATTATTATCATTTTAAGCATGGATCATGAAAAGGGGGTATTAAGAGTACACAAAAGAGTGAGGATCCTTTTAGATCAATCACACACGATAGTGCGGCCACATTTTGAAGTCGGGTATCAGGCAGGCTGGCTTAAGGACCACACACACACACACAAACACACACACACACACACACACACACACACACACAAACACACACACACACACACACACACACACACACACACACACACACACACACACGGCCACCACACCGAATTCTAGAGCCTGAACATTTCTCTGCCTCTGAAATTAGATAAAATAAGTTAGGGGGAAGAAAACGAAATAACATGTCACTTCTCATTAAAGCATTAAAGGTCGTTCCGTTACGCAACATGCTGGCACACGGGCAGGGTACAGGGGTATTACGTGGGGGCTGTGCCTGCCGGCCTGGTCCTGCCAGCCGTGATGCATCGTGACGTTCGCGGTTCACCTTGGTTTGAACGCCATTTCCAAGGACAGATGCTCAAGTGGTACAGACGAGCACTATTTCGGAGGCGGGATGCCCAGGGGCTGTTTGTGCCGTCGACAGGGCATTCAACGTCACAGGAAGGGAATGGACAGACACAAGGATGGACAGGATGCACAGGGAACGCCCAGGGCGGATTGAAACACCAGCCCCATGCTGCGGCCTCGTAAAGGTGGTCGCGTGTGTAAACAGGCGACTCCTCTGCCTCCGTCTGTGATCTCTCCTCTTTTTGGCCGGCGTAGGGATTGGGTGTCAGCCTAGTCGTCCCTACCATTCATGTGCGTGCGACACGACTCCCAATTCACCTGTACACGACTGAGGCCCTTCCAGTAGCCGCCAGGGTGGAGCTTAAGACTTGCTTCCAAAATACGAATTGCCTATTACAGCAGAGGGGACGGACCATATGGTGACATTGGAGCAAGGACCATAGCCAGAGGGAAGGACGTGTGTCAGGACAGCATCAAACAGGGTGGAGCCTCGCCCGCAGAGCTCATCATCCATCCCTCGTAAAGACGGAAGGCGGGCTTGAGGGGGAGAAGCACCACATAGAAGAGCACACACACACACACGCAGGCACACGCACGCACACACACTTTCAACCTTATTGCTATGTCAGGCCAGCCTCTCAAATCTTTTATGAGTTCTTCTTTTAACTCCAAGGCCCATCTTCCCATTACAGTGTAATCTTTCTCTGTCCATTAATTCCTAATGAAACCTGCGATACTCTAATGGCCCACCTCTATTTAATCCCGTATAACTATGAAGCCATTGAGCTGCTCCCCTGATTTGCGCATTGTTAGCCGCACCTTGCAGAACTTTATTTTATAATGAGTTTATTAGAATAGAGGAGGGAGGGGAAGGGGGTATTTACACCAATTTTGACTTTTCGGCACAGTTGAACTGGAGCTGGGGAAAATGTGGAGGGGGACGTAAGACTTTGACACGGGTCCTTGCTGGGTAGGGGGGGGGGTTTAGTGGAGGACGGTAATAAAAATTGGCAGGACAGGCAATGACCAGCTCAGAGCCAAGACTCATTCTGAGCTAGATGCTCAGAATGACGTTGCACCAAGTAGACCTATCGCTTGTGTGTCGTTCTTTTCTGGAATTCATAACTGTAGTGCTGAGGATAAGTCCATGAAACACAGCGTAGGTGTCAGGAAGAAGGCTGTCATTGGAGTCAGCATCAACACCTGCCCACGGTGTTCATTTAAACCAGTCAAAACAGTTCCTGTTTGATTACTCCAACAGTACACACACACGCACACGCACGAGTACTTACACCTTCAATTTGCCGCAGTTTGACCTTTTTCTGAGTAGGTTAAATACTGTAGCACAGGGACACGCTGTGACATTTGTTCGAACGTTGCCAAAAGAGTTCAAGGCAGACACCCGATTAGGTTCGGGTGCAGAGGAATTTTGCGTCTCATAACTGCAGATTAGTAAATTAGAGTGGGAGGCACAAATGTAGAGCGCCGTTTGCAAACACTCATTAGTTTTAGCTCTTTAGGGGACGAGGCACAAATGTTTGCTGGGTGCATGTGTATGCGTGTGTGTGTGTGTGTGTGTGTGTGTGTGTGTGTGTGTGTGTGTGTGTGTGTGTGTGTGTGTGTGTGTGTGTGTGACAAACCTTTTGAGGAAGGCTGGGCTAATTGGCATTACATTTGTTTAATTAGCCATCCATTGGTACACACAGGTGTGAGGAACTGCATATACACAGGCAGGCTATTTCTGCCACATGCACAAACACCTCACACGTGTAAGGTGTAAGGTTTCAAATGAATTCGTGTTCATAGATACGCATGTATCTTCCTTACAGCCCTTTGTCTTTGACATAACTAAAGTCAACACTAAATAAACAAAGCCTGAGGCCATTTTACATATACAGTATGTACGTATATTATGAAATTAATATTTGAGTCAGGTTACTTTTTTTATAGTGGATTGAGAATTCTCAAACTTGCCCGAGGGGACTATAAATACATGGAACACGTAGGCGTGCACACACACACACAGGACAATAAACAATGTCCTTGTTGATGAGATCCACACCCACAGAGAACATCTGGCTAGGCCGATACATCCTTTGATGTCGTACAGAGCTGTGTCCAGTGGATCCCTCCAGAGCCTCCATGGCACGGACTGGGACACGCAGCCAGGGGGAAGAGGTGGTGATGAAACAAATATGGAAAGAAGCAGCAGAAAGGTTCTAAGTATTTTGGTTTTGCGTGTGTGTGTGTGAAACCTCCTCAAAGAAGTGTGCATGCAATTGTGAGTGCATGTGTGGGTGCATAAATGTGTGTGTTTGAATGCATGATTTAATTGATCTTGTGCGCATATTTGCAATCCCACTGGTAAGCGCAAGACTCATCGGTCTTAGTCACAGACACCAGGCTGTCACAGAGAGCAAAATGTGACACCCGGTGAAAATAACTCAGCAATCTCTTGCCACGCTAGGATTGGTCCAGAAAAGATGGTAAACAGACTGTTCTACTGCTAAAAAAAAGGATCTGATTCAAACCTCAACATAAGATTTGCACACGTAGATAAGGGGAAGTCAGTTTCATTGAAGTCGACCGTATAAATGTATGTTGTGAATGATCCAGCTTTTATCCCTCATCATAGGTCTGATAATAACAAGCCACTAACCCCGTTTTAGAGTTCTCAGTCAAGAAAACCTATATTCTATACTATATGCTATTCTTGTCTGTAGAAAATGTAAGGTTACGTTACGTAACCCTGGTTCTTCATATCATATTTGCTCGGTATCCCACTCATGAGAAGCGCTCCTGGGCTTGCCCAACCACGGCAGCTCTAACGGCACACGGACAGACGGGTCATGACAATGAGCACGAGGGTCCCGCCCCAGTTATACTGTCATACCCTTAAAGTCATTCTGAAGCTAATGTCTTTAATGTGCACAGCAGGGAAGGACATGCTGTCAGGTACCGCACGGATATTATCAACGAACTGTGGTTATGTGATGTAACCATAAGTTACTTTTCAAATACTTGCTCCGTAACTTCATTTTAGGAGGGTTGCAGATAATTCTTGTATTGCCTCCTTTTGGACAGTTACTGACAATAGAGAGAGGTCTTCCCTTATAAGAAGAAGCCCACGAGACAAAGAGCTGGTCCCATCTCCTAAGAACCATAGCACTGTCCAGGTAAATGCATACAGCACATACTGGACAGAAGGTGTCGAGCCTTCGCACCTCGGGAGAAGAGAAGGGTGGAGGCCTGAAAAGCCATTTACTCTGGAGTGGTTGTGGAGTCGATAAACTTAGGCAAAAAAGCAGAGTTAGGTCGTAATCACACCTTTGAAAAGCACGGCGCAAATTGCATGCACGCTGACTGAACCGACAGGGCAAGCCAATCACCTTCTCGTTTAGCGGAGGCCAAAGCCTGGAGAAGGGCTGTTTTAGAGGAGAGCCACGTCATGTCAACTGTTTCCAATAATAACTAAATGGAAAAAAGTCCAAAAATAAAAGCTATACAAAAAGCTGTAAAATAATTCTCAAGTAAAGGAACACAATGGCATACAGTGGTCACAATGTTGGGGTTCTCATAAAAGTAATGTGTTGGTCTTGGTGGCCCAGTTAGACCGGTGTAGTAAAAATAAACAACAGCAACAAAGTAAGTCACAAACAAAAGCCCTCTCCGTTTAGTGGAGTTGACCACATGACCACACAGCATTTTGCCAGGGCACCATTCCTGTTGGAGTCTGAAGAAACACCATCAGGTTCTGCACTCCAACAGCAGCTCGTGAAGCCTTCCTTCTATGCCTCCTTCTCCTCTGTGTGTGCCTCCTTTTGTGGGTTTTTGTGTATTCTTAACACCAGAGATCCTCCATCAAAGCATATATGGCTATATATTCATCTGCCATGCATTCACAATCATTGTTCTATTCATTGTTCTCTGGGAAACACTGGAAAGAGCCAGCAGAATATAAAAAGCAACGAGCATGTTTTGGTGTCTTTGTTCCAACTTTTCTGTGATGTGAGCAGGAGGAGTTTCTGATCAATTGTATTTTGCTTATTGGTATGCCACTGACATCCATGTTCCCTTCTACTTCTTAGCAAATAGCCTTAATGGGATAGCTCGCTCATCTGCTATAATAATATGTTGCTGTTTATGATAAATGAAGCATAAGTTGGGTTGTAGGATCAATGTGAGTGAAATTCCTGTACATTTCCGACAATTACAGCATTTAAATGGTTATTTCACAATGTCCATAGCTAATTGTGCAAACCAATCCCAAAACCAGAAAAGGCCCTCCCCCTGGCTGGCTCCTACTTGCTATTATACATTATAGAGAAATTTCCCCCACTCGATTGCCAATCTTCTGTTTGATTGCAAAATGCTAAATGACAATAATATGTGTAAAATACAGCATTGGTAAATGATGAAAAACATATAAAAAAAATCGAAAATGTAATACTTTGTCTTGTCTGGAGATTAATGCATCTCAGAAGCTCACGCATGAGGGTGGTGAAATTAAAAACCTTCCTCATCTCTTTCTCCAAAATTACTCCTCAGTCATCCCCACAGCCCTCGCGGGATTATTTCTCAAATCACACCGATAACGAGCTGAGAGGGCTCCTAAACCATTAGCCACTGCCACTTCTCTAGACCTGAAGAGGCCTCTGAGATAGCATGCTTAAAAGAAAAACACAGCTGCAGCCACCAGCAATTTTAAACTGGCATGCACATCGCTGGATTAGCTCCAAATAGTTCTGACTTTCTCAACAATGACTTTGATTTCCGATGAAGCATCTATGTGGCGATTAGTGGTACACTAGTTACCATCAGCCAGATGGAGGTGAAGAGGAACCACTTAGATTGGAAGACAGTTTATATATCTACCACCAACCAAGACCTCTGTTAGTTCAATTTACAAAAGGAAGGAAGACGGCCATAAGTGGACGGATAAAGGAAGGGAGAGGTCTAGAATGAGAAGATAGCGGGAATGGAGGATTTGATAGGGGGTAAAGGGTGAGAGGAAAGGACGAGGGGGTAAAGGGTGAGAGGAAAGGACGAGGGGGTAAAGGGTGAGAGGAAAGGACGAGGGGGTAAAGGGTGAGAAGAAAGGACGAGGGGGTAAAGGGTGAGAGGAAAGGACGAGGGGGTAAAGGGTGAGAGGAAAGGACGAGGGGGTAAAGGGTGAGAGGAAAGGACGAGGGGGTAAAGGGTGAGAGGAAAGGACGAGGGGGTAAAGGGTGAGAGGAAAGGACGAGGGGGTAAAGGGTGAGAGGAAAGGACGAGGGGGTAAAGGGTGAGAGGAAAGGACGAGCGTGCAAAGTAGATGGCAAAGTGACAGAATAAGAAGAGGACGTGAGACTCAGAGAAAGCGAAGGAAAGGATTTTGCCATAGATCAAAAAGGGCAGAGTGCAAATGGGAAATAATGTTTTGTTGAAGGAATAGTTCAGGCTTTCAGATGTTTTACCCAAGGTAAGCTAGCTACTTTACTAACCCAAAGGATTTTAAAGCCTTAGCCTTTATCAGCCCTAAAAACTGCATCGCCGTTATGTAATGAGATAAGCAGGGCTAAGGACATTGATGAAACAGGGACCCATTTGGTTACCTTATCTAGAGCCATTCAAGACCACATGGACACGACTTACTGTCGCCAGGCCTCAACTTAGCCTACGTCTACGTGTTTTTATATGTGTGTCTGGGCCGTGTACCCACGCCCCCTAAATAACGTACGAAACACCTCAGGTTATTCCTACAGAGTAGTGTATGTAGCCCATAAATCATCTACTTCAATGACAGAAATAACCCTTCTGTCTGTCTCTCTCTCCCTTTGACAGTCCCAGACATTGTGTTCTTCCTGCTGATTGACCTCTCAACGATAAACGCCATGTACTGTTCCTGACAAGTAGTTACGTCCTGATATGTGTTTTTCTTTATCCTTGAAATTTGCTGGTGAGGATAAATGGCCCACACAGAATAGCGTCCTTGTAAAAGTGAGGTAGAGGAGAGAGCTCCCTTCAGTTGGCGATGATATTCATCAACATCATCATCATCATCATCATCATCACCACTAGGGTGTTTGTCCGACCTCTTCTTGAAGTGAAAAAGCAAAACCTTCCATGTGAGCTCCAAAGTCTCAATAAATTAATGTAGCTCCCAGTATAGGTTAAAAAAAACATGAAACAGGAAAGAAACAGCACATGTGCAGGCAGCCCGGTATGAGTATGAGCTGTCACTCACTTTTTCCCCAGATTGCTAACTAATTGCATACCTCCTTTCTAAACTTAACCAACAATGAACGAGGGGTCCTCTAATTACTGGAAATCATCACTTGTCCTGCCAGCACATTCTCTAACGAGGCACCATCAAACCTCTCCCCCTCCTTCTTTATTCAACCTCGCTAATGAAATGAGCCAACAAGCTCGTGCACGTTTCCCAGTGACGTTCAACAATATCACTGATGGCTCCATGACTCAAGAAAAAGGTGGAGAAGGGAAAAAGGGAGATCCACAGAGAAAGGGAGAGAGGGGAGAGGGAGTCAAGAGAGAGAAAGGAGAGCGCGAGATAGGAGGGGAGTAACACATCACAAAAATACACTTTGACTGAGCATGAATTAGCATAAAGCACTATATGAGACCTACCACAGTAAGAGAGCTTAGACAAAATGATGTAATAATATGCTGTGGTGTGCGTTGATACTGACGCTATGGCTACTGTAACATAATGATGCTATGTTGCGCTAGCATGTCTTGGGACATGATACACACTGTGCCAAAGCAACAGGTTGAAATTGAGATTCATCGCACAAAGCACTGCAGGTGCAGAAATCCTACTTTGCTTTCCAACCTACATCCCGGTATCTCCGGACAGGGGGCTTGAGGGAAAGTATGTGAAGATAGGCAAGATGGATGTGTTGTCCGTCATTATCCTCTTCACCAGTAGAAACATGAAGGCCAGATGCATTATTTTATAAATGGAAAACATCACCCATTGTCAATTTACCCAAGAGGTCTTACTGAGGCAAATGCTTTGACGCAAGAAACATACTGTACAAGGACATGTCCAACACAGGGAACCTAAACACTGTCAACAGACAACAGGGGAAATCAATTATGCTGATTAGGACCGTGTGGTAGCCAAATGTGGGCATACTGAACAGATGTTCAAATCTGAGATGTGGGTCAGATGCGAGGGAAGGGTCAAAGTGAAGGCCAGGTCACCAAAGAGACAGCCTGTGCCTTTCTGAGACACTGAAGGCTAGTGTTTGGTGTTCTTAGCCATAACATGAAACAATTGGGCACACGTGTCTTTATATGAGTAAGTACACTTTTTAATACTGAGTGGTAACACATGTTCCCCCTTTAATCCATGGAATAAATCAATGGCATGATTCATGTAGTTTAGTCCTGTACATTTGTTTCAACCTTGTCAACAAATCAGAACTTGCTATGTTGTTAGACTGAGCCGACAGTAGTTCCCGTCCCCCGTCCCCCCACACACGCCCACCACTTTTTTACCAAAGCCAATCAACCATAACTTCTGTCTGTCGAAAGCAGAGCTCAAAAGGTCAAACATAATGGATGCAAAATATGGATCAGCACACACACTGAAAAGTGTTCGCGGGAGAAAGGGAAGGAAGTATTCCAATTACCACAATCACATTCAAGATGTTTGCAGTAACATATCTATTGAATAACCAAAATACTCCAGGATGTACCCTGTCCCCTTTATAATTTAAGTGCCAAATAGATTAGCTAAGGCACACTCTGAATATTTCTATGATAACATTATTATTTAATTGGCCTTGGGAAGATATGGAAAAGAATGTTCTGAAAGGTAAATCCATATAGCTTTACAATTTGCTGGCGAGGAAACTAGTTTGAACCAACATAATAAATAATACAGAACCAGTGTGAATGGCATGGATCGTGTCCAAGAAAAAATATGTACGGTAATAGAATGAGATACACAGCGTCTGAAAGGAGTGGGGCGCCGTCATTGTAAATTGATAATGAATGCAGACCACCGAAGATATATCATTCCACACACATATACACATCTGAGAGACACGTACATTAAACTATGCGTGATGAATCCTTGCAGTCTAGACAGAAACAGAAGACACCAGGTGCGTGTTGCTCAGTGTGCTTCATTGAGTCGCTCTAACTAGAACAGGAACTTGCAGAGATGGATGAGATAACCCAGACACCGCTGGACTAACCAATGAGGTACACAGATACACACAAACACCAGCCACTCTGTGTCTCTCTGCCACGCAACAAAAAACACAGACTTCTGCCCCCACACATATAGAAATACAAACTTATTAAGCTTAACAAACACATAAACTAGGCTCTCTTAAACTATCCCCTTTCCCTCTTGTCCAGCAAATCCTTCTTCTCCATCTCCTACCGAACATGACAGAGAACACTCTCCAGTCAGTGAGCTGATAAGTAGTCAGTATGAAGGAAGTGCCCTTTCTCTATGGACAACTGACAGTCCTCCCTTCACTGCTTTAGTCAGCGCACACCAAACATGGGCCACGCATGGGTACATTCATTTTACAGAGATAGTGTAGGGATGATAGGGTTAGGGTTTTCTTCACCAGCGATGTAGGAAATGAGCAAAACGTGAAGACACTGATGTCTAACAAATAGACTATGGCCAGACCAAGGATTAACCAATCATCCTCGACATGATATAAAAGATCTAGACAGGAAGCTTAATTTATCTGGAAGAAGACAGAATGATACAGCTGAAGGGCTTGATTCCATGGTATAAGAACAGAGAATGTGGAGCACTGACTTAGATCCTGTCGATTGCTCTGTCTACTACTTTATTCTTGCTATCAAACTACTCTGATGTTGACAATGTTTAATTTCAATTCCATGATGTGCAGTATGTCAATGGAATTTTTGCAAATATACCCCCTGACGGTCAGAAAGAATTCAAGAGCTCATACATATTTACGTAAGAATTGATAGTTAACTGTGGAACCACTCAAGAGATTTGCTTCGGGAGCAGGGTATTTCACAAATCAAATAACTGGCGGAGTGAGTTATGGATGAAATAGTTTTGGATTAAATAGACTGGACATGGGAGAGATGGTTTTGGACCGGTGATCTTCTCTATCAGTTATAGAAATAATGAGAAATGGTGCAAATGATGCCAAGAGAATTAAGAGAGGAGACGAGGGAGGAAGCATGTGAGAACTGAACTAATGTCCTGAAAATGAGAAGTGGTCTAAATGGTGAAGGTTAAAGGGGATATGCACAGCCAGGTTTCTGAAGTGTAAATAGAATGGAACCAGCAAGAGAAGAGAGAGATAGATCATGATACAAAATATAGGCTATTGAGAAAATTGGAGGACAGCATGCTGCTTAAGAGCATGCTGATAAGAAAGTGGGAAAGATATTGGGAAAACAAAACTAGAAAAAGAGAAGAGAAATTATGTAGTGCAAGACAAAAAGCCAGATAGCATATTGGTTTGCTTAAGGTTAATTAAAGGTTTTAGCAGTGTTTGCAGAACTAAACAGAACACAGGTATGTGTCAATCATAAGAAACACTTTTACTGGTACACTGGAACTACCATTGTGCGGAACATATTGTGTAAATAAATGTGGAATTTGAATCGAATGTTTTCTAAAACAAAAACCACAAAAAAACACAAAAAATAAGTAACTGAGCTAAACCAATTGGAAGACCCGTTCCTTACCTTCTCAAAAAGCAGATCAAGTAGTCTCACCTGGGGACAAAGGGAATCCCCGATGCGTTAAGTGTTCGAATAGTTTCCGTAAAATTAAATGCCGAAAGAAACTAAACGTTTAGTTGACACCTACACCTTTTAGTATTCACTAGACAGCTACATTGCTCTTTCAGACCCTTCATACATTCTTCGAGCGAGCATTGTGCAGACTCAATGGATAGGCAAGTATGTTAGCTAAGCTTTCTTGGTCGGTGCCATTCTGTACAAATTGTTATGAACCGAGTTTCACTCCCTTGTCACCTCAAACGCACTAAGGAAGATGCGTATCCAATCTGTAGCGTTCGTATTTTGTCCACACCGTCGTGTAACCAATATTTGATAAGCTTTCTTTTTTTAGTGGCATTGCTCTTCGCCATCCCACACTGCACGAGGAGAGCGCAGGAGTCTGGACCTATCAGGAGACGCAGAGCGGAGCAGAATTAATACTACAGCCTCATGCGCTTGTGGTCCTAGTTTAATCTTCAGGTGCGCTCTAACAGACTAGGCTATTCAAAGCATGTGAGCAGATCCAGCCAGTCAAATAACTAAATTGTAATTTAAAATGTCTATCTCTCTCTCTTTATAATCTTGATCGCTTTACCCTTTATCTCTCCCTCCCCTGTGGAACCCCAGCCATGGTGACGAGGAAGTGCATGGTGTCTAGGAGACCAGCATACAAACTTTCTTGACAGCATGAGTTCAGTGAATTCCCAGCAGTGGTTCTCATGGAAAACAGAAGACAAATAATCTACTCTGACAATTCCTCAAACGGAGCAGTTCAAAAGATAACAGTATATGAACCAAAAGTAGAACATCTTAAATAAGGGAAGTAATAAAAAAAATTGCATGCAAAGAAATGCAAGGAAAATGTTTTTAAAATGTATTAGAAGTGTGCAGTAATTTCTTTCGGAGTTGGAATCAGCCATGGATTGTGTAGGCATTTTGTTATACAGTGTTTTCTGGCAGTGTCACTGTGGTTCAAACATGATGATGCACACACTGTCCAGACCAGGGACTGATGGACTGACAGGGCTCTCTGGCGATAAGCTTTGCACATCCAGTATAATATAATTCAGTAAAGCTGTAAAACATTAAACCATCTCCCTTTTCTCAGTTTTTGTATGCGTACGTCGATGTGTGAAAGATTCAGTCTGTGTTTGGTTGGTTTTGCATGTCATAACTGTTTTGCATTTTGATTTGATATCAGTCCGGATATTGGAACCGGTCATTCTTGCCATTCTGGACTCACATGCTGAAACACTGGCTGAAGGATCAAGATATCACCCCCAGAAACAGGCTTTTCTACTTTATTTCATAATACTGATTTCCTAGAAAGAAATTTAAATTTCATTAGAGTCACTAACATGCGCATGCTCAGGAGATTGACATGGAGATAATGACATGAAGTTGCATTGCTTTGAGTGTCAAGGGTCATGAGAATTTGCCATATGTTGGATTTTTGAAAAACAAATGGAATTTAGTAAGACATTTTCTCTAGTGCATAATATTTAACGTTTCTTTCCCACTTCAAATGCTGTAGACAAAAAAAGGTTTATCATTGTTAACGTATTGACGATGATACAAAGTTTAGGAATTTCCCTTGGGATCAATAGAGTATTTTCCATTCCATTTTTCGTTCCCTTCAGTGATTATAACACATAGTTAAGAACTTTGTATCCCTCAAATCAGATTAGATTCTTACTGTTCTTTTGTGCAAGGCTAAGCACACAAGAACAAAGTTGAACAAGGCACCCATTTATGCTCCCGTGAACATCTCAACCACGCTATGATGACTGACACATATTGCATTGGAAAAGATCCACTCATGACGGTTAGCATTACTGTAAAGAATGGGCGTTTTGGAGCAACCAAACTATAGAGGGGAACACGACTACCTACAGTAAGGCAGGCTTTACAGTCATACTCCAAGTCCCTGTAGAATGGCATAGCACACAGTCAGCCCTGCCTACTTACTGCAGCGTGACTCCCAGGCAAACGTTTATTTCCATCTCCAGCCACTATATCTTTAACCATAAAGAAACATCAATCTGCGCAAATACTGTGTTGGATGATCCTCACAATTTTTAAGATTTTAAATAAATATATAGTAACATAGTACATGGTACAGTAATAGGCCCTATGGTATAACATATATATATCTTGTTTATATTTTAAATCAGTTCACATCACATTATAGCAAAATAAGGTCACGTGGGAGGCAAGTTGAAGACAAAGCCCTTATGTGAATTATAACAATGGTCCCCTAATTCTTGTGGTGTTTTACGGGTTCTGATTGTAATCTGTGTGTTTGTTTATCCTCTCATGCTAGTCTTGCTGTCCATGTTTAATGAGTGTGTTTTAGTGTAGGAACGGGGGGCAGGGGGGTCCCCAAATAGTAGGAGTGGAAGACGGTCCCATCATCAATGTATTTCTACGATGGGGATTTTCTTCTTCAGTAACCTATAGTCGTGTTTAGGAAGCCCAGCCATCTGGTCGTCTGTGAGGGGGTGCCTAGACGCACTCTTACACATGCGCACGCCAACGGCCCATCTCCAGCTCACATCGAAACATGTCATTTTGTATCCCTCTGTCCTCCCTCGCACACCAGCACTCAGCCCACACTTCCTTTCGCGTGCGTGTGCTGAGAGTGTGCGACGAGCGAGGGGTGAGAGGTGTTGCGCCACGCTCGCTGTCATGTCAGGTGAATGTGTTCGGACTCCCCGGGGGGTTTAATGATCACACTCCATGCCGGGGCGGCCACTAATCCGCCGGCACCATTACTGTCTCCCTGGCTCACTGGCCGCCGGAGATGCCCCTCGTTCTACTCATGCTGCGTGCTCTCGTAGATACAGCGCTGCACCTACTGAAAGCGTACACACTGCCAAGCTTTAGAGGAATGTACTGAAAGAGACTGTATTCACGGATATAGAAACACACACACACACACACACACACACACACACACACACACACACACACACACACACACACACACACACACACACACACACACTTGTTCTAGCAGACAAACTCGTAATCACAGACCACAAACGCTATGCTGCATTACCGATCCACATTCCATCATCCCCGCTCAAGCTAGCACGCACGCAGCACGTCAGCGCTGCTCTTACTCATTGTGTGTTAGAGAGGCGTGCTAAGGGGCCTCTTCCTACACAGCCCGGCGCTACAGTACAGGAGGTGTTACCACAGCACAACAGCCTGACCTCTAGACGTGACTCAGCAATCGACTGGACCCTCACACACACACACACACACACACACACACACACACACACACACACACACACACACACACACACACACACACACACACATGTTTTTATGTTTATGTTTATGATAAAACAAACATACTTACCACTCCTATACATCTTGACATGTTTAATACCCCTTGTAATATGTAAAAAGTTAGACCACGCTCCACACTTAGCGTGTGCCCACAGTGTGGGTGCGATTGTGTGAGAATCCCTTGTGCTCCTGAGAGCCTGCGCTAAACAGATCTGTTGAATGTGTGTGAATCCGCCTACCCAGTGCACTCACTGCACGTGGTCAAAGGAGCTCATGGTCAAGTTATCAGCTGGTGATGACAGCAGTGGCAGCGTGCCGAACACATCAGCAGCAGCGGTCTCGTAACCATCCAAGCCTTGCGTGTCCTGACCCTGACACAGGCCGTGGCTACAGCACAGCCTTTCATGCAGTGTGGGCCAGACATCTGTTGAGAGGGGCCGTCTACCCAGAGGGACAGCCCACCCCAAAATACGGAGAAACCCGAGAGTGTGACGTCAGCGTGCAACGAAACACTGCAAACAAGAGCACATACTGTGGATATTACATTGTGTGCAAAACAAGCGATTTGAATCCTGATAGAGTGGAAATGGACGAAGATTAGAAATCCAGCAGTACAATGCAGACACCTTTCAGCCTTTGCTTCATCAATGAATCCCGTGTTTACTTTGCCACGTACTCTTGCCGTATAATCGCAAGAACGTTTAGTTTCTTATTTTACCACTGCCTTTAAGACATGTTTGTTCAAACTCATGTAAGGCCTTTCAGTGGGTGGGCCCATAGGTAGTCTCAGCACCAATAATAGTGTAGGATCTTTGGACATTCTCACAAGGACTGCAATGATTGTTTAGGTAATGACAAATGTTTGGTGTTTATTAATGACAATGGACCCGAGTATTTATTTTCATTTTAAGAGTGTGGAAAGTAATTGAATATATTATGAACTCTGGGCCAGTCTAACGCCCATGCCTTCGCCCAGGGCTGAAACATCCGTCAGTGATGTGAGGCTTATGGCTGAGGCTTGATCTAAAACGACAAACCCCTTCAGACAGCGGCCAGTAGGATTTCACAGAGTTCTGATGATAACAGACAATGGCAGCCGTGTGTGTGTGTGTGTGTGTGTGTGTGTGTGCATGTAATTATCTCCGCTCTCTCGCTCTCTTCTACCCCCATCAAACATATCTAAGAACTCTGGTTTGGGTCAGTTTAGCACCCTGCCTCTTATTCTCCCACGCAGCCCACGCTTTAGCCAAACATTAAAGTGAAAGTTTCTTCTCTCCGAGCTCCATCGGCTGATAGCCCAGCCGCTTAAAAAACAGAGTTGTGTTTTCTAAGCATAGCTCTCACTAGACGTGCTGTACAAATTCCCCATGAGCTTTGAGACGCAGGGTCAATTATTTAGAATTAAACAGCAGCACGTCGCAAGCTGAAGCAGCTTTGGTGATTCATTTATAAAGTACTTATGATGGTAGAATGCTAATTAAAGCCGGTACAAAGCAGGTACAAAATTACACGCTGCACCGTGTTTGTGCGGTGATCTCTGCAAAGGGATGTCTGACTGCGATATCCCACTTAGCCATCGAAATGAGGTGTAGACAGAATGCGGAATTCAATTAGAATCCAAAACAGCCTGCAAGTGCAGAACATACTGGTGTGTATTTATTATGATCTAACTTAAAAGGAATAAAACGTGCTCCAAAACCTTCAAGGGAAATCTATATATATATATATATATATATATATATATATATATATATATATATATATATATATATATATATATATATATATATATATACATATATATATATATATTTATATTTATATATATTTTTTAAATAGGGTGTATGTATCTATATACATCTAACTGTATTCAATATAAATATGTTTTTCATATTGCTTGCAAAACAACAGGATGTTTAGACATATGTCACTGTCAGGGGCTTCATTGTATTTTTCCTCAAAGTCAACCATGTCAAGAATAAAATTTTCTTTTCTCCGTTTGTTTTGATTTCTAAAACAAGCTTTGTCATGGTAATGTCAGCGAGAAGTGACAGGTCAGAGGATGGTTTTAGTAGGGGAATGGCAACCGCTCAGAGAGGAGGGGGGAAGTATATGGTCTGTAACAGCGTGTTCCCTCTTAGCAGTGAGGGAGGTCAGTACCAATTAACCTGCCTCTAGACGGGAACATCGGAACAAAAAGATGAGGTCTCCTGAGGTTATTTCAGGTCTAAAGCCTGGCAGTCCACCAGGATCCCACTGACATGCAGAACTGCTCTGAATACAGAATGGCTATCAGCGTGTGGTCTTGCTCTGATGTTTGACGATGTAGGTTCAACTGTCTGTTTGACTGGCAGCCTTGGTCGAAGGCTGGGTCTGCATTTCAATGCAATCTATTCACAGTCAGGCTGTGATCAACAAAGGCAGAATGGGCGGGAATGAGGCTTGCCATTCAACGTCTCTTCCCGAGGTTACGAATTAGCATCTATGGGCTATCTAGCCTGACAATGTGCTATTTCATTACTATTGTCATGCATGTACAGCACACAGCCTCAAGCCAGCTAGACCTTGTCAAAGACACACAATCTTCATCCGTCACAGACTCCACATGCTTCCTGGATACAGCCACTAACAGCAAGGGCTGTACACCCACCTCTGTTGTGATTAGGGCGCTGGCTCTCCTTTCTAGTGTAGTTAGATCTTGTCTGCACTGGGGAGCCGCACTGTACTGATGAATGAACTGCTAGACCAGACCAGCTATCTGTATGTGTGCAGTGTGTGTGGCATTAAGGTATGGCTAGTGTCTCCGCTGGTCCGCCGCATTTCCACCTTCCTGTCTCCATTGTGTGAACAAATGTCATTTATTCTAGCTCGCTGACCATGCCCCCTCTCTTGTTCTCGCACATGCCAAGACACATTATGCACAACCCTCCCCTTTTTGCTCCCTGGCACCTTTCTTGACCTTTTTGGTCCCTTTTTTTCCTCTTCTATCCCGCCTTCCTCCCACGTGTACAAACACACGTATGCGGTTCTCTTTCTCCTTTTCGTTCTGTTGTTCTATTCTCCACCCATCCTTTCCCTGTCTCTTCTAGCACCCTCTCTCCCTCCCTGGTCTCCCAGGCTGTCACTCCGGTAGACCAGTCGGATCGTTGGTATCAGGCAAGATGTCATTAGCTAGCCCTTTAGCTGTCTCAGCCTGTTGTTTCAATGTGGATGGACTATTCTCAGGACGACTTCTGACTGAGTCATCTGTTTGAATTACATTCATCTGGTACATGTGTGCGCACCATACACACCCACACTGTCACAACAAGAGCCATAGAGAATCCTCATACACTTTTCCCATTTCTGATTCTATGGTTTTATTTTTCCTACTTTATATTTAAGAACAGTAAGTACTTGCCAAAGCAATACTGTAGTTGTCGGTTTGTGGAGACGCTGTCCCTTCAAGTCTGCCGCGGCATCCCCAGTGCAAACATTAAAACAAAGAACATATCACTTTACTAATACGCTTTTAAGACTTTTCTGTGACTAGTAAACTGTTCTCAAAGTCAGAATGTTTTGTGTATTTCTGTGTTGCATGTGGATTTTTTGACACATTCACGCACACCCAGTTCATTTACTGGTTCCCAGAATTCAATGCCCGGATCAATCTATTTCTACAGCGAAGACTCTTAATTCTTTGTTAGAAGTTTTTTTTCGAGCTGATGAGAAAGATTAAAATGGCCATCTGTTGTGGCAACATCAACCTAAAGGATGGATGTGGTGGTGATGACTTCAAGCATATGCAATAGCACATACTGAACCACATAAAATGATGGCATACACTCGGCATATAACACATATGCACGACATTTCATTTATGCTGAGCATCTGGATGAAAATAATTCCAAACCAAAAAGTTCGAAAGAGGCAAAACATTGCAATGCCACTTAACACAACACGTTCATAGCGACAAAGGCTAGAATCTTTTCTCTCTCTAATTTCTATAGCCTGCCCCAGAAAGTGGATCATATTTCAATTCACTATGCTCTTTCAAGAACTCAAACTCTGCCAGCAGTTCCATGGTCTGCATAGTAAATGAATACCACTTCTTGTTACACGTGTTGAATTGATTTCCTCTATCTCACGGTTGAAGTAATCAAGATGTTCCGCTGCCAAACAGCAACCTGCAAACCATTGAAAGTATAGCTGGTTAACCGACCGTGGGAAATAAACATAACAGGCTTGCTTTGAAAATGCGCACCCTTCACTTTGACGATGCCTTAAAGAGAAGAACTCTGTAGATTTGCAGGAAAACCAGTGTTGTTGAGTAACGTTTCATTCGTTGAAAGCGTTGTTATTTGTATTTAACCTTTTGCCAATATTAAGAATCACAATCAATAATCTGCTGAGATGGAGCACTTAGCCTCAAAACACATGTGATTATCTCTATGCTGTAATAGTTCGTGTCTGTGAGTGCACATGAGTGGACTTCCATTTGCAATTACAGAAGTTTGTTTGTGTGTGTGTATGTGTGTGTGTGTGTGTGTGTACATGCGTATGCTTGTATGTGGGTGTGGGTATGTTCAGCGTGTGTGTAATTCTATGTTGTGTTACTCCTGAATAGAAGAAAAGCAGCATGGAAACCCCAGAGCTGTTGCTGTGGAACTGGGTCTGAATGGAGGGAAAGTGGCTGAAGAGAACAAGGTGACCTGTGTTTTTCTTTGGAGGAGTGTCTCGGTGTCCACTCAGACCATTCGGCCCGTTTACTAACTCCTATGACCTAGACTGGTTTAGGACAGGTTGCATTGCCCCTCTCTATCATAGTAGGCTAGTGTGACACACACACACACACACACACACACACACACACACACACACATACTCTGATGCACCTCATACTCAAACACTGGTGTTACATAAGCTATTCATCAGGCTCCAGTTTCGGGGGGATTTTAAACAAAATCTGATATCTCTCGTGTCTGCCCTCTCTCCCACAGACCTCTCAATCTGCCTGTTGCTGTTAATCCCCCCCCCCCCCCCCCCGCCCCATGTCATTTTGCTCTTCACTCTGTACTGGTCAAACCTACATTCACTCACTCACTCCTGCTCTCTTTTGCACAGTGCTCCACATCTTTTATCCAACATTCTTCCTCTTTCCATGAACAGAATTAGTCTGCATATTGTTCTGTCCCTGTCAAGTAAAAAATGGCTGTGGGATAAATCCATAGTTGTCTATACTACAATTAAGATAAGCTTATTCAGTACAGTATTGACCATACTGGACTATACCAAAGCAGCTGTGAGCCGGGATACCCCTCAGTCTTTGGGGCCTGGCAGGCTCCAGGTACACTTTGGTCAAAGCATCCCATAATACTTCTCATGGAGATGAATAACCACTTAGCAGCGCTTAACGTGGCTGTGTGAAGTAGCTTAATTGGATTCTGCCGGGGGGGGGGGGGGGGGGGGGGGGGGGCAGTGCAGGCAGCTGTTAGTGTGCCTCCTGGGTGATTCTGGACCTAGTGGAGGGAGAAACCGAGGGGCGGGAGAGAGCAAGAGATTGAAAGAGCAAGAGATTGAAAGAAACAGGGAGAGAGAGAGAGAGAGAGAGAGAGAGAGAGAGAGAGAGAGAGAGAGAGAGAGAGAGAGAGAGAGAGAAAACAAGAGGGAGGGGCCTGGGGCACATTGGAAAAACCATTATATGAATACGTACCAGCATTCTAGAATTTCAAAGAGCACACCCACGCCAAAGGTGCCGGTGAAAACCAAGTCAACGGCACAGCATAGCGTCTGGTGACGACCCTAAATCACAAACAGAACGTCCACTATGTCGGTGCCTGCACGTCGTTTATTCAACACAGGCCACTCTATGGCCATGGCCCATGCCTCTAAACTCTATCTGAAAAATCCAACAGCACAACTGCTTAACTTCCAACTTTTCCACTCCTGTCCAGCCGTCAGAGAGAGAGTCCCCTCCCCAATGGCATTAAGAAGGACCCACAATAACTCCCCCCCCACACCCCACACCCCCCTCCGCTCACCCACCTGTAACCAACCACCAGTCCTCCCCAGGTCAGATGCACAGGGCAGCCTCTGGTTGGCAGCCGATAGATGACTGACAAGTGGCTCCTCCTAACAGCATCCTTTCAACACATAACACAGGCATGACATTCAACATCAACATCTAACATCCCGCTATACCTCCGTTCCCTGACAGAGTCGCTACAGTATGGGGGGGGGGGGGGACAACCACGCTCCTGGCTCAACGACCTTCTCACTGTCCTTCACAGGCCCGTCAGTCCTCCACACTCTCTCTCGCTCCACCCTAAAGGCATTCACCGACGCCGCCCTGACGTCCAATTCAATCTGGGCTACCGTTCCTCAGCCTCTGGTCATTCTCACGGGCTTTTATGATGTTAGCGGGTTTCCCAGGAGATCGCCATTTCCAGCGCGTCAGTCACCACTTGGTACTTCCTGATTGTAATGGCGTGATGGTTTATGTTCTTCCTGATTAGAACTGTCATGCGTTTGATTGTAATGAAGACCGGTATGTGTGTGTGAGTGTGTGTGTGTGTGCCTCGGTGTACAGGCTTTAGTTTCCCTGTTGTTCTAGTCTCTCAGACGTGGGCGTAGTCTCACCGCTCACAGCTGCGTCTCACCAGCAGGTAGGCCGGTGTGTCTCTGTGCTGTGCCGGGAGAGCTCCCCCGACAGTGGGATCAGTGGTGTGGATCAGCACTCCCCAGGATTCTCCTCCTGCTGTCTGTCTCCCTTTGTGCCCCTTTACAACTCAGCTTAGTGCTCACATCACAAATCCCCCCCCTCCTGTTTTCAACAGCTTAGGCGGGGAAACCTAAATTTCCTCTTCCCCCATGTCTGTCTGTCTCTGTCTCTCCCTCTCCCTCTCTCTCTCTCTCTCTCATGCAAGGCAACACGCTGTCTCTGTGTGTTGCGCTTTGATGAGACCCCAGGAGCCCCGCTGTGAGGCGGTGGGGTTTGACTGATGCCGCGCGACGGAGAGGAGGCCGTGTTTGTGTCTGTGGGACTGTGTGTACACTCCCGCACCGTCGGAGCTCGGGGCGAGGCAGTCTGCACGGAAGAGGAGGAATTATCCGACGTGGGCTCCCAACTCGACTCGTTTCTGCGGCTGTCATTCTCTCACCGAACTCATCCTGGCTCCGCTGTGCTCATCCTGATGCTTGTTCACAGTGGTCGCTGTGTGTGAACGGACTTTACCTGGGCCAGCACGGCACATGGATATACCCCATACACAGTGCAGTTAAATAGAAGTTGCCCCCAGGCATACTTTCTCAAATTTCTCCAAAAGAAAATTTCTCAGATCTTCCAAAATTTAATGCTGCCTGCAGTATCTGAATAAAAAGCATACCATGTTAATACTAATGAAATGTTTCCTTTCAAAGAGAACACGAAATGAACTATGTGAGATAGAAATGTGCTACTTAAGACTCAATCGCAGATCAAGCCACTGTTAGGAGGAATACATGAAACCAAACGCGTCCTGTACGGATAGGTCCCTCAGAGCATGGTGGTGAAATGTTTGTCCATTCAGCCGCAGCTAAACCACATACACTCGGTAGCACCTGACCCTTCTCAGACCCTCGTTGTGCCTACCCTACAGCCTGGGGAACCCATGTGTATCATAACCATTCAAAAGGCAAGCTTTGTTATAACACACACACACACACACACGCACGCACGCACGCAGGGGCTCATTAATACCTTACTGTGGTGTACTGGGTTTGCTCGGTCCACCACACTCGTCCATGCCTTTGTATCCTCAAGGCTGAACTAGTGCAGAGCACTCTTCACTGGGACTGAAACTCATATCCAAAACAGCTGGCTTACGAGAGTGCCCAACCCATGACTCCTATCCGGTCTTCTCATCGCTGGCTCCCTGTTCTCGACAGAACCCATTTCCATACCCCATCCGCTGACAATCAAATGCTCTTATGGAAATATAATGTATGATTTATTATTATTAAAGATCGAATAGTCTATCCTAAACCCCTACTTCCTATCGTATCCTTATTCTCTTGTAAATCTCTCCTAAAAATGTGATTTTTTTTTTTTACTGTTTTAAGTACCTAATTGTTTAAATTTATTTTGCATGTCTCCTATATTTCTTTATTGATTTGTGTTGTACTCAGGTAGTCTATGGGAAAACGTAGCCTTTTGCTCTTCTAAACGTCTACAAAAAAGGTGCCTGTCATGGGTGTTAATGTATTGGTGGACAGCAGCCTCTACTGGTTCTAATGCGTTACTGCACTTTCTAAAGATTTTTGAAACTTTGGAACTTAGCGGCTACATTACATGTCGTTAAGACAAAGATTCTGTTGAAAGGTGATTCACCTGTTAGTTCTACATATCCAATTGATGGTGGCTGTCCTTCACAAGGCTCTAGCTCTATTTATGTTCTTTCATATAGGCAAGGCTAGGTGGAGCTGCTGCGGGAAGCTGAGTCATACCGATCAAAATACGTAGACAATACCAAACCGTCACACTGTCTAGGCCCTGGAGGACACACAAACCACTGCCTGCAATCTCCGCAAGCACCGCAGCCTGACTCTCTGTTTTTCTTTGCATGGCTCCTCTCTTCCCTCCTCCCGTTCTCCCTGTCTGCCATCTGCTGCTTTCTTATGGACATGCTTCCATTTTTCTCTCTCTCACTCACTCACTCACTCCCCGTGTGGAGAAAGATATATTGTAACAAGCTGACAAGAGCTAAAGTAAAGAAGGACAAAGTACTGTACCTATAAACCAGAGTGAATGCCGTGGTGCCAGGTGGCAGATGTTCTACTACGTCACCAACCTTTCAGCTACTAGCGTGTACCTGATATCTCTTTATCTCAAGAGGGACACAGAAATGTTCTGGAAAACAGTCTGCTTCTGTAGGCAGGTCCTTATCCAATTCATTACTTTCCACCTGGTCTGTAACGTCATCATCAAAGACTTTGTCTACAAAGAGACTGGAACACGTTTACCTTTTAATAGTCTTTTGAAATAAATACTTTTTTCACCTTACTTTTCACTTTTTACAGTTAAAAAAACATATCTGCATTTTTATTATAAATGAATCATTGGCAATAGTATAGTATATCTTTTGGATGCCTTTGAATTTGTACTTTACATTCTTCTGTCGTTTTTTACACCAGGTAACGGCCTCCTATAGAAAATGGCATACATCAAAAAAATAGATGGGTCGTTTTTTTTACAACGTAACAAAATGTCAATACAATACAGTACATTTGAAAATACAATAATCATTTCATGACGCAAATGCTGCACAGCAAAAGGCAGTTCTTCAGTTGATGGTAAGTGTCCAAAAAAGCATGTGAGCACATATCCCTTTGCTTTTCAGTTCAAACTCACAACCAGCAGCTGACTAAGAGAGAGAAAACAAAACCTCTCGCGTAATGGCCTCTTTCCCTCTCACGTCTCCATTCTGTCTTTAATTGTCTTGCTCCTCGGGGGAGAAATGTTTCTGGCAGAACGAGGCCTTCTTCCAGCTCCCCAAACACGGCACAATGGTCTCTCTTCAGTTACACATCGCTGTGTAACAAGGAGCACGCAAAGTCTGACAACAAACCATTCCGGCCATTGCGTTCGTCTCCCGCTCCCCTCTCCCAAACGTGACCAAAGAGCAGCATCCGTTTGATCGGCATGTGCGGTACCTTCCACAGCGTGAAGCTAGGGGGCGACGTCTAGAGTTTGGACATCCATGTACATAGGGGAATGAGCGGGTTGAGGCACCTGGGGCAGGTAGAGGGGGCTCTGGGTAAACGCTGGCCTCGACGCCTTGGTGTCACTGGTCCGACCACATGTGGAGGGTTCGCCATACGCATGCGTGGACTCCGCCGAACAGACTTCAACATTCAAAACAACATCTTTAAGTAGATGAATGTGGCTCTCCTCTTCATCTCCTTCCTCCTCCTCCTTCTCCTCATCCTCCTCCTCCTCTCCCAGACCGCCCACATCCAGATAATACATGTCCTTCTCCCTGTCCTCCTTAACCTCTTCGTTCCCCTGCTCCGAACCTTCGGAGAATTCTTCAATGGAATTGTACGAGCAGGAGCGTGGCGGGTTGGAATTGGAGTTCTCCAGGTCCCACAAGCCGCCGGGGAAAGATCCAGAAATGTCCGAGTTGTTGGCGGAAAAGTTGCCCTCGTCGCTGGAGCTGCAGCCGCTGCCGTCTTGCTTGTAGAGCAGCATAGGCTGGTCAGGGAGAAGGACCGTGGCGTAGGTGACTGAAGACTGGCCGGAGCTCTCTGCCGGTCCGGGCAGGTCTGGAGCTTCGCCTGGCTGATCGTCCAGAGCCCCTGGGCCTGAGGTTTCAAAGGAGGTTTCGAGGGAGGCTGGGAGGGGAGGTTGACTCGGAAGCCCCTCACCATTCGCGAGTGTGGCTTTTTCCAACCCTGGGGGGCCATCGTCTGGAGAAGGGGGCTCAGTCTTTTCCACTATGACAGCCTCGGAGATAGCCTCAGAGACCAGGAGCAGAGGCCAGGCCGGCAGGCCTTCTGGTAGGCCGAACAGGTGGTCTATACGGTCCACCTGGATGGAAGCAGATAAGAGGGATCAATAACAACAGAGAAGCAGACATACCGTAGTAGAAACCACTGATATAGGCAGTAGGTACTCAGATTGTAAAACCTTCATACTCTCTTACGTGGTTATTGTAATGCCACATTCTTAATTCTTCTCCCCCTTGGTGCTTCTCTCACCTTTTTAAAGTCGACACCCTGAGCCCAGGAGCAGTTGTTTGGATTTGGCACGTCCTTCCACATGAACTTCTTCATGCTACAACACGTAAACAATTAATTAGTCTCGGACCACACCACACTCTCCAAGATGTATTAAACTAATTGGACCCTCAGGCTTTTTTAAATGTCACGGCTTGTATTTTACAAAAACAATTTATCTCGGCTATCTTCATTAAAATTTTCCAGACACGCTCAGGGATAAGATCATTTATTAGTTCTAGCACAGTGTCAAAAACGTCTGATTAAATTTTGTAAACAACACGCGTTTCCAAGACGTGACCATATCAGGTCTGGTCTGTTTGTAGCCGACGTATTGCTTGATTTTGAACATTTTAAAGATAACTGTAAAGTTTTACAGACAATGTAATCTTACTGATTCTGGGAGAGGGCCAAGGTGACAAAGAGGACAATGGACAGAAAAGTAATGATCATAAGCAGCAAGTAGGAAGCAGGATCTGTCCTTGTGGCTGGAAGACATAAATATCCAATGTTCAACAATCCAATCAAACATATTCACAGTGTTGGATTTCATGTGACTTGAGCTTTTGTAATGCCGTAGTAGTTTTACCTATGGTGTGCGCAGGTTCTCCTTCTCCATCAGCAAAAACAGGATACAAGGTGAACGCGTATTCCTCTGAGTCGTAGAAATCCCCTGGAAAAGGAAAAGCATGAATGAATGGACCCTGGTTAACTGCTGCCACTAGAGGGGGTCGGGTCCCTAATATAAAGCATTGCATCACTTCAAGTAACCATAGCTAACTTGTACTTCAAATGACTAGGGTTTGAAAGAGTCCGACATGGAACCGCATAGATAGAAATAGGTTTGCAGACGGGATTTGTGTGAGTGGAGAAGGAGGTGACTCGATGGACCCAGAATGTAGAACCAGAGACACCCGGTAGCACCCACAGGGACATTTCAGAGGGACATTATGGAGACCCACCACGCAGATAGAAGGTGCGCTCAGAGGACGGGATCCTGACCCAGTCGTCCTTTCCCTGGGGCTCTGGAGAGCTGTGGCCGCTGGCGGTCCACAGGACCACCAGAGACACCAAGGGGTCCACCTTGTGTTCCAGCAGGCTCCAGGACAAAGCCACGTGGGTGCTGTTGACAACGGATGCCCGGAACCATCGAACACCCTGGCCTGCAAACAATGAAAATAAATTAGATTGACAGTGCGTGCTAAAATATGATCTTGGCAAAACACTCAATTTTTTTTTAAGGGAAAAACATCCACCTGGTCATCTATGGCTTTCATCTAGCCAATTAACAACGGATTGAAATCTGAATAATGGCTATGGTAGGCAGCAATCAAGTCCAGCCTAGTACTCCAACATCCCACTGCATTATGAGAAGCCTTTACCTTCATTTTAAAATGTATCAGTATAGATAATATGCACAGCTGAAGATAATAGGCTCCTTTTCCACTCCAGGCCTTTCAAAAGACACGATCACGCTGCAACTGTGCAAAGATAATGTGTATCGTCAGGGGTGAGGCTCCTGTGCGGTCTGCCCTGAGTGCTCTCATTACGCTTTCACATTTTCCACTATTTAGTTGGATCTACATCTTTTCCATGGCCTTAATGAGCAGGCGGCATGGTTGAAGAAATACACTTCACATCCAAACGCCACAAGGGGTCTCAAGGACTTGTCAGTCATCCCTTTCAGCCCTCCATGGGCGTGCTGTCGGAGCGGTGAAGGGGCACTCACGTTGGCGGTGTCGGCCCAGGGTCACGTTGACGTTCCCGGCGGAGCTCCCCAGGCTGTTGTAGCTCCTCACCGTGACCGTGTGCACCTCCCTGTGCCACTGAAAGCTGTGGGAAGAGGCCCAGCCGATGTTCTCCGTGGTCACAGCGCCCCCTGGGGTCTGATGCTGGACCGCGAGTCCGTCCACGCAGTAGGAGCGCTCCCCGACGACGGGGAGGGGCTGTGGGCACCGGAAGCAGGGTTCGATTACGCGGCTCATTTCAAGCGCGCACATGTGTCTCACATCCTGGTTTGTCTTCCACGTCTGACCGCTCACAGGACGTTTACCTTGATGAACAGAGTCACGCGGGTCTGGTTGTCGGCCGGGTCCTCGCGAAGCACTCGCCAGAAATCAGGACCCCGGTCGGGGGCTGAGAGGGAGAAGAAGGACAAGAACAAGGCACTTCATTTGGCCGCGTGTGCGTGAGAAACAGAACGTATTCCCCCCCTCGCGTTCACCATTTAAATCAGCGACACGCGCTGCCAAGGAAGGTTAATGGACGGCAAAGTGGTTTTAAAGAAAAGAACCCTTCATACCATTAGACCTGTTCGCCATCAATCCATTAGGGGTGGTATGATAATGGAGCCATACCTCTGCTGTTGAGCGGGGTTGAGTAGGCAGACTCGGTCCAGTCACTCCAGTAGCCGGTCCCATTAACGTGCATACAGCGGACCTGCACAATGTACCGGCCACACATGTCCGGCACCGGGAACTCAGCCCAGTTCACGAGGATCGGCCCATGGACCTGCACGGATACAAATGGACCGGGCGAGGCCGCCAAGCCCGAGCGTCAACATGTTATGAACGAATACGAGGAATAAAGCTTCGGGGGGGAAAATAGATGTCTGTGTAATAAGGCACAGCAGTCAGCTAGAACAGTCTGTGCATAGATCCAAATGAAAATAGAGTGACATGGCTCTGTTATTCTCAGTCAAACGATGTAACGCGGCCACGTTCGGGGAATGTGTGTCTACGTGTGCCGGGGGAGTGCCCTGTCATGTCGGCTCAGTAACTCCTCATCTCTGTGAGATGGAAGAAGAAGACGACCCTTCAGCTCCGCCAGCTGAGGCCGTGTGTGGCGTCTCCCCGTCTCCCCGTCTCACCTTCCACTCAGGCTGGGCCTTCAGCGTGGAGGGAGAGTAGTAGTGGACCTGGAACTGCAGCCCGTCCACAGGCAGAATGGGGGGCACCCATGTCACCCTGAGGACCCCTCTGGGTAGTGTCAGTGCCTGGACAAGTGAAGGGGGGTGGGGCTTCACTGCAGAACAAAAATAATTGTATTAATACCAATACACATCCACATAAACACATCTAAATCCACATGATGCCCATTGAGTGGACACATCTAAGGGGTTTTCTGAAAGTATTATTTCTGTATTCATACGTGTTGAGGCTTAATCTTGTGGGTGTCCAGACGTACCATGGTCCATGGGTAAGACGTCGACGGCCCTGGACCTCACGACACCCATGGGTGTGGCCACCTCCAGCCACAGGGTGTAGCAGTACATCCACAGGGGCTGGAAGACGCACTCCTTCACTGCCCCCTGCTGCCTGACCCGGCACTTCTCCTTCCTGGCCAAGCCTACCTCTTCACCCCCTGTGTCCGTGGGGCCCGTGACTTCACAGCGCCTGGGGAGTGGGAACGGAGCGGCGTTTGGAAAAAGGAGGCGACCTTGGGCTGAAGAATGCTCCCCATGCCACTCGTCAATCCCTCCTCTGCAGCCCGCGGCAACGAGGACGACGCGGGGGCGGGCAGGCGCGTCCTAACCTGACTCGTGTTCTGAGAGGGAATGCTGCTCTGTAAGCACTGCTCATTTAGGGATTCGCCAGAGGAATGTGGCTCTTTCTTCCACGGCGGATGAGAGCGTTAGCAAAGTAAACTGTTATTTCCGGAGAACCTGATGAGACAGTCGACCTGGAGCCAGGGGCGTTGGCAGAAATGATTGGTCTTAATGAAATGCTTAACTAAACGAAGGTTGAATGACAATAAAGCTCTGTGTGCTATTACCGTGCCCACTTTTTTCCCAATGCCTGGAGCAAAAGAAAGTATTTACTTTATTTTAGTTATGTCTATTGAGTATTAATCTGTATTCAGTAACTGATATCATAAGATACGGTATTTTAATTGTTATAAATGTATTCTTTCCGTTCTGTGCTTCGGTGAGTTCAATAAACACTAAAACAGAGTCAAATTAGTGTTAAGCTATATGCTCAACAAGCGTGTTTTCAATATCGTGTTGTATGTTCAGACGTCCCCATCTAACGGGAGTGTTGCATTTTACCTGGAGAACAAGCTGGACTTGGCCCACTGGCTGTTGTTCCACTGGCAGGTCATGGCTTCCAGGTCCCCATTAGTCTCACAGTGTATATCTATGGCTGCGCCTGAAACATAACGGACAGACAGGACTCATGCTGACCAGACCCCAATAGAATGGCTCGGAACATGAAATGCTAATGGCCAATTACCGCTCGCCACGCTTAGCTTTAAAACCAAGCAAACATGAGGGAGGACCAAGCAGAGACACGCGTCTGTCTGCAGACGCATCGCTAACCTTCCACAAAGATCTGGGCGTAGGGGATGGCGATGTGGGACTTCTCCCCGTGAGGCTGCAGGCACTGCAGGATGTCACTCATCCTCCTGTCCGACGGCCGGAAGGTGACCCTGGACACGCGGCCGTTGACCACCGCGTGCTGGTCCGACGGCAGGCGGCTGTTGAAGTTGACCCACCAGGCCGCCGCGCTGGCGCTCGCGCCGGGCTCGTTGAACACGCAGTGCACGGTCACGTTCTCCCCCGGGGGCACCACCAGCGTCTTGGGGAGGTAAGTCACAGCTGGAAGGAGAGGCGGGACACGGTCAATCAGTGGCTCGAACAACAAAAAAAAGGAACGAGAGCCACGCGGAACACGGGTAAATCAGGATTTGCAATTCGGATTACAAAGCTGTTAAACTAAAATGAAGCTGGGATCAGGGAAGCGTGTTCCTTTTGGTGCGCTACCAGTAGGTGCCTCTCTGGGTGGCTGTTGTTTTTTGGGGCTGTTGTTCACCAGTCTTGCTAAAGCTTTGAGAGGCTAGGTGTTAAACCATAGTTCCCATGCAGTTTACAATGAGTCACTATGGAAACGGTCAGCCACACACTTTTCATCTCGGGAGTCTAACATGCAATGTAGTCTTAGAGAACAGCGGCGAGAGAGGCAAACAGAAGAGACGAGCAAAGAAACACGTCCCGTCTGCCAAGAAATATTGAGTATATTGAGTACACTTTCAAAGCGACCTCCACAGAACGGAGCGGGAGGAGGAGACAAAAGAGAATGAATGTCAACCAGGCTGGACGAGACAAGGCGCCCGTCTCTCTCTCTTCCTGGTATGAGTTCTCAGTGAACCCTGTCGGTCTTATGCTTCCTGGCATCGCATTGTGCTAATACAGTAACGCTGTCCTCGTTTTACGCTGCGCCCTCCCTTGACAAGGCGTTCGCAAATCCATTCGAGACATTGAACCAGTTAGTAAATCGTAAACACACGAGGCGACGCCTCGGCAGAGCTAGTTCAGACGGGCAACTCAGGCAACAGCAATTATCCATGTCACCAGTCATCCACTCATCGTGCTCAACGGTTTAACGCTGTCCTCTTAAACCGTCGTGCACTCTCCACACCAGCTCCTACAACGGCTCCAATGCTCTCTGCGGCACACACACTGTGCTCCTGCTTGCTGCGGCGCACCCACCTCCACCCTGGCCTCCACCTACTTTGGAAGTGTTGCTCGGTATCTGCCAGGAGGGAATGTGCTCCCTGCGCACGGTTGCTCACTGACTGGTGAGTAAGGCCTCAGGCGGGAAGGTAATTCAGAGGCTGTCTTTATCATTACTTCTAGAAAACAATTATGCTGTGGGAAGGTCCGGTGTTACAGTCAATGTTGCTTCCTTCTACGATATACGTAAGACAACGGTCCATCCGGGTTGGGAATAGCAGAACAGACCATTGGCCCCAAGAAATCCATGCCTCCCCATGTGTTAGTCACCCCACAGACTGATGAATATGAAATACTAAAATCAACCCCATATTTCAGGAAGAAACATGGAACAGGGTACTTGACTGTTCCTGATGGGGGCCCAATGACTGCACCTCCCACTGTCCCTTTACGCTCCCATGGATGCCATCAACTGACGCTGGACCCATTGTAATAACACAACCTTCCAGCAGAACCAAGCGCCATGAATTTGTTTGTGAATTGTTTGCTCACGGCTTGATACTCTTCTGAAACGACGTTCCTTTAATTGTTTTCCAATTTCAAGCGTGGTCTGTCTGTCTGACATTTCACGTAGCCTCTAATTAAGAGTCAACGAGGCACCAAGGAGAGCTTCCCTTTGAAAGGCCCATACCAATGAGCACAGGTCAGTTTAATTGCTCACCTCTGACATACCATTTCATCGCCTGTGAGCATAACAGACGTCAAAGGGGGATTTCCCTCCACTTGGTGTTACGAGGAACGTTAATTAGAACTTCACCACAAATAAAAGCAAGACATCGGCGAATCCAACCATTTGAAAACCAACAAAGACATGCCAGTTCCTAATTGTTAGTGCTTAGCGGCTGTGCAAATTACATTATAACAGAAAACAGTATCTGTATTGTTCTTAAAAATGTGACAGGTAAATTTACTTGCTGGCAATAAAGTTAGCCTTAGAAAATAGATGACACAAAGACAGACATTTAATAACTGTTAGTTAAATAAAATGTACCAGCTAATTCATTTGTACATGTATTCATTGGTACAAGCACAACAAATTCCTTGAGCATTAGCCCATAATTAAAAGTTTGAATTGGATTAGTAATCCCGGCAAACTATGTGCAACAAATTTCATTTTATAAACCACTGCAAAGATCTCAGTGCAAAAAACTATTTGGACGCCTTGTTTTACAGTCACCTAATTAGAATGGACTATAAGGTTGAACGAATCGAACAAAATAAGATGAATGTGAAACAGAGCACGTGAACAGGACATCTACTGTACGTGGACGCGGTCTGTACTGAGGATGCAATGCTACAGTGTATTGTCTGTATTGTCTTTCCTACCGTAAAGGCTAATGTGATGGGGCAGGCTCCAGTCGCTCCAGAGGTTTGGCAGGGCCATGCGTGAGCAGCGCACCTGGACCGTGTACTTCAACTTGGGCATCAGGTCCAACGCTATCCTGGCTTCTCCAGTCACCTCGACAGACTAGAATAAGAGATGGACAACAAACGGCATGTTTTCTTTCAGTTTGCCTCAAGCTACTTTGCAACCTGTACGCCTACTGTCCTTCATTTTATTCTACACGCCTCGCTGTATGAATAAAGTCGATAAAAAAGGGGCAAAGGCTACAGCCTCGAATCTTTATTCATTCATCTGTTCTGTATTACTCTACAATACTCTGTATTGTCCTACACTTTTTTTTCAAACTTTTGTTTGTCTATGTCTATTCGCTTATGCAACTGACTCAAAGCCAACGGACTCATCATATAAGTATACATTCGAACCTCTCCAGATGGAGTCTAGCAGTGGTACCTGTGTGGTAATAATTGGTAAGATTACCTGCCAGCTGGGGTGAGAGGTGTTGTTGGAGTACCGGGCCTGGTATAGGAGCAGACCGGTACCGCCGCCAGGCTGTGTAGGAGGACCCCAGCTGAGGACCAGCTCCCCTTCTGTGGTCTGAGTGTGGCTCACGTTGACTGGAGGGCTGAGCTTCACTGTGGGAACACAAACATTTCAAACACAAATCGATATTGAAATAAAACAAAAAGGCGATTCATGGAATAGCTGAAACCACCATCTACCAATTTGATTTCACTACAACTCCAATATCGATGTGGGATTGTGTCCCAGCCTGTCCCAGGGGTCCCTGATATGGCGTTATTCCGCTGATCCAAAAATGACAGTGGTCCCCTTATTTATGTGGTAGTGAAAGAATATATATATAGACAACTCTGACTTCAAGCAGTATCTCAGAATATTATATATAAAGATGCTGCTTGAAGTCAGGGTTGTCAATACTTTACACTCTTTGCATTCATTCACCAGGAGCTCCATGCATTCTAGGCCAAGGTTGAATTGGTATTGCCCACAAAGCACAGCCCTCACATTCAGTCCTCAGATTTACTGCCAGTGTTAGAGCCAAACAAATTATTATTTTAGTTCGCCCTAGTGAATAAGCAAAGATGTGTCCTGACTATAAACCCCGGACCCCAATGACAAGAGGCAGGGAGAGGCAATTAGATTGCTACTACACAAGGTGAAAGGTCTATGAATTCTCAAAGGCTAAATAACACTGCCTGTCTGAAGCAGGTGGACGAGAGGCCATGACAGTCACTATTGCTGGCCGCGCTGGGTGTTCTTAAATACACCCAAAGTTGACGTCAAATTATGTTAACCACTCCATTAAGAAACTCTGTCGAAGGATCGCTAGTAGGTTACACGCTAAATCAACTCGGAACCACAAAATAGAGCGGTGTTAATGGAGCTTTCAGGGCTCTTAAAAGCTTTGGTTAGACACGCATGAATTGGCCAGAGAGAGCGCTCTCTCTCTCTCTCTCATCACCGTGGGTGTCAGGTGTGCCAACACTGGACTCTCCAGTTAGTTAACGTACAGTAGGAACTGTGTCAGTGTGCTTTGTCCACCGGACGCATGTGTGTGTTATTCTGCCAGTGTGTGAAGGGGAGCATCTGTTGTTAACCGTGGCAATACAACCTCCTTCAACATCTACATTCACATGCACCGTGCTTGTCCTAATCAATACCACCAGTAGGGTTGGAGTAGGATAAAAGAGGTTTAAAATAGACCCCCCCTCCACCGCCCCCCACAGGGCATCAGGGTACTTGGCTAAATGTTAAGTGATCCATTACCCTGGTCACCAACAGACTTTTGGGTAGCTACTTGCTAATGCAGCGACAGAGCACAGAGGGCTGTTGACACCCGCCTCACTCACCGGGAAGGGGGGGCACACGGAGCAGAGCGCAAGAGGCCGTGCCGCTGGTCACGTCGGCCGTTACCATGACAACCCGGTCCGCCACATCAAGGGCCATGGAGCACACAAAGGAATCTTCTCCCGCGCATACGATCGGATCAGTCCAATCTCTGCTGTTTGTCTCGTTGTCCACCCGGGAACTGCAACGGACGGGACCAAAGTTCAAAATGACAGGGCAACACGAAGTAAGGCACAAACGCTGGACATTGATGACGTGAGCAAAGACGTGGAAAAAGAAACGTTACTTAAACCTCTAAGAATCTCAAAATGCGTGTCACTGCGCGACATGACGTGTGTTGAAGCCGGTGGTCATTTTCTCACACAAAGTAATCCTGATGTGTGCCATCAGATAAACACTATAATCTCAACAGTCAGTGCTCCTGCCTAGATCCAGTTCACCTATTTCCCCCCGAAATATTTTTTTTTTTACCTGTTTGTATGTGTATGTGTTCATGAATGAGAGGGGCACACATGAGTCACCTGCTCTTTGGTTGGTGCTTAAGGCAAGTCTACCAGGTAAATCTAGATTTGCATAGTAATCCAAACAAGGGGGAGAGGGTGATGATATTACTCACACTAAGCGCTGCAGGCTGATTGCCACAGGGCCCCCAGTGACAGGTGACTGTGTGCCAGGCTTCACATCACAAATCACCATCTCCCCACTCCCATTGATCCGGCACACAATGTCCCAGCAGACACCTGAAAACAGATTCAATTACCACGTTAGACTCGACATTGCAAAGCTTCAGAACACCCGTCTCACTAGGGAAAATCTGTCGCTCCGTTGCATACTGGGAGAGGCGACATGGCAACAAGGGTTCCTCCGCGTCGACCGTCCAGGTTGTCCTGTGTGTGAAGTCAAACGTCTCCCTCGAAATGCCACCCCAAAGCCATTAGTGGGAAAACGACAGAGTAATTTGGCTCCACGGTTTCATTACCCTCGCCTTGGCCCAGCTCCTAAGGGGTCGGTTCAGCTAACGTCCATTGATTAGCATGGCTCATAGCAACCGCCGTATCGATCCACCCAACAAATCTGACACCGACAGCCATTTTCTCTCCCCTGCCACTTTAGGCTGTTCTCCAGCTTAATTAGTGCAACCACACACACACACACACACACAGCGAAAAACAAATATAACACAATAATAATACACATAATTGGCCTCTGTTCACTTTTTAAACAGAATGTTTTACCTTCCTGCGGAGGGGAGGCAAATTAAGTCACAAATAAAAAGTTTGGCCATTACAGTTCAAATCAGATCAAATCAAATTAATTTGAATAGCACATTTCATACACAAAGGCAATTAAATGTGCTGTACACAAGGCAAGCAGAAAACAATAAAGAAAAAGACCATGAAAATAAAGAATCGGATTGGAATCATGGTCTGGATTTGAAAGTAGTCAAGGCTAGGAGCCATTGTATAATACTGGCACTCATACCGTCACTGTGGTGGTGCTGACCAGGAGCTTGGCGTGTGGCGTTTTTTGTGAAGCACTGTGGAGACCGGGGGCTTTCTGATTTAGACTGGTTCCTCGTAGGAGCCCCGACGTCTCCTCCTCGCCCTTCTCCAACGGGGGCTGTAGGTGAGCCACAGCACAGCTCTGTCTGCCAGGGCAGGTCTAGGACTCGCTGGAGGGGGTCCACCGGCTCCAGCAGCACCCCTGTTACACAAACATTGCACCATGGACATGGATCGGTTTAGCTGTGCTTTGGTTCTACATTTGGTCTACTCAAGCGATTGGAACGTTGATTTTGTCAAGCAACCCCCTTTGAATCGAGAACGCATCAAAACCTTTTTCCCTTTCAATGGCAACATTGTGTGAAAGCAAACCAAAAACATATTTTTTAAAAAGGCTCTTTTATGAGAATGTTAACTGGAAAGTCATGTGAGTTTTTGTACAATGTAATATTTGTCTAATTACAACTGTTCCCATAAATGCCAGGTCAGCAAGCAGCAGTTACCCATTGAGATTTTTTTTCGTCTGTTGCAACACATTGTATTGTCAGTCAGCAATGTCAGTGTCCGTTTTGGAACATCCCACAGTCTTTTCCTTCTCTATCTCAAATGACCCGGGTCAGCAAACAGTACGTGACTCTCTGTGTACAGTAAGTATACAGTGAGCTGCTACAAGCCCTTGGAGTTTTCACCAGCATGATGTATCAGACGAGCGGACAGACAAAGAGACTGCGCTATTCATTGGTACCTAGGTGATTGCCGTGATTCATTTGAGGTTTGGCTTGTGCGTTCGATTGCAACGACATAATAGCTGTTCTCTCCCTGACGTTCTGCAATGCTTCTGTGGACACCTACAGCACGCTGGGGAAATAACTGGAACTGTGCAGCCATGCAACATAGGGTCGAACTGAGATAAGAAAGATATAAACAAATGTATTGGACACTTGTCAGCATGCCATGCCATTTATTTGGAGGTGGAGTGATAAGCTATGAAGGAAGGTCTTTGATGGCTTATCGTGAGTTGCAGTTGAATGTAGTGTTGCGGAACTGCAGGGAAAAAAAGCTTTCTTCTCACTGCTGGAGTTCCTGAAAAAATGTCTTTGTTCGGGAAAATGTGCGCCGTTTCCTGAGAAGCTGAAGGCAACTCCGTGAAAACAGCTGAAGAATCCCTAACTGGGAATAAGGCAACACAGCCCCGGGGGAAGGCCGAGCAAACAGTTGGAGAGAGTCAAGATCCTTGGAATGGAGCAGGGACTCACCATGGGAGACGATGAGGATATGGACCAGGAATCTCAGCATTGCAGACGCAACCCTGGAGATGGAAGGAGATGAAAGAGACCAAGGGAGGGAGGGAGAAAGAGAGTGAAAAGAAACGGTAAAGCAAGTAGGGTGGGGGGTGTGTGTGTGGGGAGGGGGGGGGGGGGATATAAATTGCCATGGAGAGAAAGAGGGAATAGGAGGAAGGGTAACAATAAGGTATAAAGGGAGAACAGAGAGGGAGGAAAATGTGGGGAAGAAAGACAGCATGGAGAGAGAGAGGGGGGGGGGGTGCAACAGAAAGGTCAGTCCTTTGAGTCAGTTCACTGTGGGCACAGTACAGTACTAGTAGGTGGACAGGCGCTGCCACAGCCAGAGGGTCGTAGCAACGCATGAATGTGTTGTCATTAAAGCCTGTCTGGGGCACAAGAACGAGTGGGAAAACTCATAGGTAGGCATAGGGCTTGAGTCATCAACTAAAATTCATGGAGGGAAAGTTCCCTCTAGTGTGTGGAAACTAACTACCGGTACATTTGCTTAGTTCAAACTTGTGAACCATACTGTTACTGTTTGTCAAATGTTGGCCATTCAATGATAATTGGATATGTTCCGGTATGTTCAATAGTAAGGGCTTTGAGCTGCAATCATATGAGTAAAATACTTGTTTGTGTATATTTGATCGATCACTGTCTGAAAGCTGATTGTTCCAAAACATATTTTATTCCATTATCCTTAACCACCATGATGAATACTGACTGGCAGCATAATGAAATGTCATTCCTGTCATACTTACATTGTTTTCATCGGCAAGTAATCATGATCTCTGTATTGAATTTTGCCTGTGAGTGAGGAAAGAAAGAAAGAAAGAAAGAAAGAAAGAAAGACAGAAATATACATTAATAAGCAATTTGCTAAAAAGAATGCTGCAACATGTCAAAACTGCAGAGAGCACTAGAACTGGCCATGATGAGCAATCCCCCCTGTCACAAATTGCTCTTAGATTTACTAATGATTTACTAGTTTACTAATTAGATATTTTCTCTCCCTAATTTCCTCATAAAGAAGGGTAGAGATGAAGAGTCTGTTCCTTTGCTGCTCTCTAAACCTGGCACTAGTACAACGCCACTCCAATTCCACAAAATGCTGCGGCGGCTTCCTTCCTTTTCGCCTCAAGTCGTTTGCATGGCTGACAGGTTTGAGTCGCGATAGCAATACGCCATTTCACTCATGTTCCACCTGAGTGACAAAGAGGCAGCCTTCATTTTGTTCTCCACTTGTTCTCCAGCAATGCCCCTGTCCTGGGTAATCAACCTGTCGCGTCTCTCACAGAGCTCGAAAGCTTGTTTAGCCTCTATACAAGACGGTCCCAGAGCAATTTGGCCCGCTTATTTGCTAGGACACGGCGTTCTCCCTTCGCTTTGAACCCTCAAATCCCAATCAAAACAACACAGCCTGTTAGCCTTTTGGGAAACAATAAGCATCAACGGGTACATGCAGTTGACTTTCCTGTCTTAACAAACAAATGTATTGTAACAGAGGATGGCAATAGAAAACGATGAGGTTACACTGGAGGAGGTTCAGAGTCCCTTGTTGCAGATTGAATCGATTTAAAAAATCATTCATTGCTGTCAGTGAAACTTTCAAATAGTGGCAGATAAGGTCCCTTTGCTTTTATTGATGTGCTGTTTTTCCATTGCAGGGTCACATTACAAATCATCTGTCCTGTGTCTGTTGTCAGAACACAAGTGAAAGTGTGACAAATCCAAATTGAAAATCAGATTCCATGTGACTTGTGTTGTTCATAAAAGTGTGAGTCAAATATGAGCCAAACAAAAAAGTGAGAAACAACCCACCTGCTGGGTCAGAGTTCTGGGTTGCTTCAACTCATTTTTGTGCTGCGTGCTGAGTTACAATTGCCCAAATTGCTAGGTTGATCAATTCAACTAATCTTGTCTACTCAACAAGCTTCGAAGAAAGGAAGATGGCCATTGGCCACATACTTTAAATTCGTAAGTAGCCTACCACTATCAATGTGTAGGGTTATGTTGCTGTCAAGTTAATTAGTAGTGCAGAATTGTCCTTAACTTTATATTTGATAACTGGTAATAGAATGTTTATAGTTTTAGCATTCTGTGAATTGTTGACATTAACTTAATAGGCTATATGCCCAGTCCAAGGGAGTAATTTGCCACAAGCTCATGTTTTATTTCAGGGATACACAGAAAGGCTTGTGCAACAAAAACTGCTCTTGAATTGAACATGATGAACTGCTCTCGAAGTTTGCATGTAACTATGTACTATAATCAAGCAGCCAACATATTCTTTCAAGAGAAGTTGCAAGAGCAATGATTTATTTTTCATTGCTCTGGGGGGGTTATTTTATGAAAATGTAACTTCACATTAGGCTTACTCTTTACTTACACAGCAATTGAACATGTGCCCCCTTAACCCAGCAATATGTTCATAAATGATGCATCAGTTGGGTAGTTCTTCCAGCCCAGCCAGCTGGGTAATGAGTCCCAACCCTGCCATGCCGAGATACATTAACCAAACGTTGGCTTGGTCCATTAGTAAATCAGCGCTGGGTTGCCAACATTACTACATTTTTGGGTTATATTCAACCTATTCGTTTTTAAAGTGTACATATTAGCTTAGTATCAAGTTTTCAGACAGATTTATTATCCCACAAAGTGTAAAATGTGGCTTGGGCTTTCACCCATGCAGCAGCAACAAACGACAAACATTCCACATACAAAAATACATGATGCACAGCTGTTACAGCAAAGTTCCCAAAAACCCCACCGATAATCAGAAAAACAACACATCCATTAAAACAAAGATATGCACAAATCCCTTATCTGCCACTATTTGAAAGTTTGTTGACAGGGATGAATGATTTTTAAAATCTGTTTAATCTGCAACAAGGGACTCTGAACCTCCTCCAATAAAGCAGTATTGCTGATAATCAGCGTGTAGAACATTGGATGGGTCAGTTACTATCCTATTGGATGGATTGCATTAGAGTAGCATGTTAGTAAGTAGACTGCAAGGATGGATGGTCAATAGAACGAAATCTGTTAGATCGTAATAGTACCCTTCAATAAACCATGATGTTTGAGCAAATTGAAGCCTCTATTCATTCCAAAATATGGGCTTGCTGTGCTCCGTTAATGTGAATTTTGTTAGACTAATGTCAGACTTGTGGTGCGCAAGTCATTGCAAAAGTGTCCCTCTTACTAGGCTATCTGCCCAAAAGATACAGTATGTTGAACAAATATACACTTTAGACATAAAGTACAGCAACTGCAAACAAAAAAAGATTAAAAACAAAAAGCATACTGGTGATAAGATTTGAATCTAACAAGACTAAAACTATGCACACTATTTCGCACCAGGACATGAAGAATGCGCTGATATTGACCGCGCGTACTAGTCAAAGAAAGTGGGTACAATCGTTACCTACTTACTGCATATCCAGTCCGGTAAGAACAGACATCTATTTGTTTGTTACAAGAACTCAGTCCAGTTTGAATCCTCGTTATGTCCAGCAGTCCACCACTTGTCCATCTTACTGTGACGTTACTATTCAGCGAAATGTATTATTATCTTACTGAAAAACCCGCTGTGTTCCTCACATCTCGTTTCCCTGATGTAGCCCAGAGTGCCGAACGATCGGGTTTACTTTGAGAACACATCTGAAGATTCTGACTCGACCATAAAGGAGGGAGTGGCATATTGGGTCTCTGAGTCAATTTCGTCACAGGTCGGGTTCGCCATTGAGAGAGGTAATCAACTGTATTCAGGTATGTAATCACATTGATGCTGTTCTGATATTATGACTCAAATTTATCATCTGGATTATGGGATCATTGTTATTAGTTATGTAATGATCATATATATATATATATATACAGTGCTGTGCAAAAGTTTTAGGCAGGTGTGAAGTCTTTAAAGTTAGAAAAAATATATATAAAAATATAAATGTAAATGGTTCATTTTTTTATCTATCAATTCATGAAATACAAACCGAGGGAACAGCAAATCTGTACCAAATCAACATTTGGTGTGACCGCCCTTCGCCTTCCAAACAGCATTCCCTGCCTAAAACTTATGCACAGTACTGTATATATATATATGCAACTGTCCAACAAAACATTTCTAACAAGAGTAGTCCCAACCTAGAGTGATATTATTGTTATCATGTGGATCTACAGAAACACTAACTATTGTTTTTTTTCTAATCCCACTGGAAATACGTTTGACTAGCTTCATTACTCTTACTCTCAGTCAATGTATGAAATTAATAGGCTCATTAGCAGTCATATGGGCCTTTGAGGATCAAAGGTCAGAGAACATTTCCTAATATCTGCCAAATGGCTGGGGAGTTGAGAAAAACAACAGCATTCACGTCTGTTAAATGACCATTGCTTTCACTTACCCCTGGGGGTGGGTTAGCCATTAGCCTGTCTGTGGATGATGAATAGAACGGCGTTGACGGAGCTGCGTCAGCGAAAAGGATTATGAAAGATGCATTATCGTATGCTATGGATTCCGGCTCTTTCTCTGTCTCTGTATCTCTATCTCTATCGGCGGAGCAAACGGCTTCCAGTGCGTCTGAACCAAGAGACTGTCCTAAGGTAAACGAGCAGCTTCAGAGAGCATGTGTGAAGGGTTAGCAGGGAGTGCCACGTGTAGCGAGCACAGAGAGAGGGCTTCCCTTTCCCTGACCTCTTCAGCCGGTGACGGCCAAGTAAGTCACCTTCAGCAGATTAAGCCGACGACAGTTACCTCAATGGGACCTGAGCAGAGCCAGAGAGACTGAAACACTGAAACATGCCACACCTCAAGTGGAGTCAGGAGACGTTAAGAGGGCGTACGTAGGTGATTAATTGTGCCTACAGGTTTGCACACGCGCTGATGCTTTTTCACATTCTTTTACGTCGGATTCAGGACAAATGTTTCAGGAACCATCCCCGGAAGCAGATATAAAGGGGATGCTGTATCTGTGCCCACAGATGCTGCGAGACTATCACACAGCCTGAGTGTGTAGCCTACAGCTCAGAGTGTGTGGTGAGATTTATTACCCCATTATACGTCATCATGGGGGCACCCTATCACTTGTAAATCGTGTGTGTGTGTGTGTGTGTGTGTGTGTGTGTGTGTGTGTGTGTGTGTGTGTGTGGTGCGTGTGTTAATATTGTCTTTTGGACCCCTAGGCTGGTCTGGCCACCACACATTGGCTGGGGCATTGAATGCTGAACAGCCTGCACACAAAGACTCTGGGAGCTGCAGTGAGTGGGTGAGCACACAGCCCCTCCATGAAAGGCAAGAGAGACAAGACAGACAGCAGCCGCAAAGTGTTCTTAGTCAACCGAACACAAAACCCTCACCAAGACTACTACAAATCTATGTGGCCTAAATGGCACCGTATCCCGCTGGCTTCTCTATGAGCCAGTCTGGCACAAAAAGGCGGAGGAGTGCCGGGCCAAAACATGACACCCTTACAAGGAGCTCACATGCTACAAAGGGCACCATTGGATCATCCCTGCCGCATTACCAGGGAAGCTTTAAAGCAATGACTTCACTCCTGCATGTGCATGGATGATATCACCCTGGAGCGGCGTCATCCTCCCCCCGAGGACGCGTGCTCATGAAATATTCATGAACGGATTCCCCCGTCTGAGCGGGGCCGTCTGCACTGGGAGCGCAGCGGGCAAGCGGCGGTCCGTTTTGTGAACGCTCGCCGCCACTCGACGCTCACCCCCGTCCTCGCTCCCCATTAGACGTCGTAGCGACTCGAGTGAGGTGACGCGTTGCACCGCTTCGTGCGCTCCGTCTTCCTTAGGTACACACGGGCGTTATTGGGAGGGAGAGGATGCTTTCACGGGGGGGTTCATGACTAACGAGGGATCCACACCATGCGTCAGAGACCCAGCTCTATTCTGCTCCTGGGCGTCCTCCAGCGGGCGTGCCTACCTTTTCAACTCCCAAGACCACCAGCTCTCACTCCATCAGCAGCACACAGTCTATCAGGGGAGAGGGTCTAGGAATACTGAGGCGTACGGTCACTTTCTGTGCGGATCTCCTCTGCAGGTTATCAGGCCAATGGCTCAACGCCAACTCTACTGCACCTTCCAAAAAGCCATTGAAAAGTGTAATGAGCAACATGTCAGCTAAACGTCCCTAAAGTCTGAGCATGTTTCCTGCACAATTTTAGTCTGCGGACGATACAAATCTTGGCATGCTGTTTGCAAGAATGTCTACTGGAGGCGTTGCCAGGGTTTGGAATTGTCATTTAGCTGCCCTACGCTGACTCTCCACCATAATATGTCGGTTCTTCTATGACCTGTGCACTGGCCTGACGTGACATGCCGTATTCGACAACCTCATCAACTCCATGCCCAGGAGACGTATTGCTCTATGCACAGCAGGCAGGAGTGACCTCCATGACCCCCCACTTGTCCTTTGAGCCCTGTCTGTGACCAATCAAGACATCGATGGACACGTTGATGTGAAAATCAATAGACAACAGAAAGAGGAGCTTTTCCCTTTCAAACATCCTGGCTCAATAACATCTATAACGAAAGCAGCGCGTTGGCTCAGTGTGGTTTTGCAACTCCTTTGAGACGATCGTCTGGCAAATTTAAAGCCACTATAGGTAACTTTTTAATATTAACGGTTATCAATACATTTCTTCTGATAGCACGTTGTAATTAATGTTTATGGGAGAAGGAAAATTGCGGTTCATATCAGACCTCTTGAAGTCTCAATATTTAACACAAATTTTGTCTGCCACCAGGCACGATCTCCCACGAAACTGTGACGAATTGCTTTATGGCACAAGGAAGTGTGTCACTAAATCAGGAAGAGATGCCCATAATTGGAGTACAGTCGTTGATCGTGCTAGCGATATGCAGTGACCTGCACGTCTGCTCTGCGATGGTTAAGGAAAAATAATTACTCTAAGCAAACGGTAGGGGTCGCCAAAATCATCTCCTACAGATAAACTGCCTCTAGTAACTTTAAACTAAAGGTTCAGTAGCTGTGGAGAGCGTTGATTTTGGAGGGGAATTCGGATACCCTATCCTGACCTTACCAAATCTTATTCCAGACACTTGGACACACACCTACAATGGAGAGGCTTCACCTGAAATACAAAACAGGCTACAGCTGGATTTGTTGTAGCAGGTGGACAGAATCCTCTTTTCCTTTCAGCTGGACTGTTGTTTACCTTTGAAAATAACAAGCCTAACCAACAGGTCAAGCTATTTCAGTACATGATCAAACTAAAAAAGATAAAAAAATTCTATTTTTACACAAAGCCTTTTTACTGTGTAGCCTATATTTGCCCAAAGGGACGTTTTGTTTATTTGGCATGTATTTTCCCCTCATTTTACCGAAAGCAACACACACAGTGTTTCATTAATAGTTTCCGTATATTAACATGTTTGTGGAACATCTGTGGGCCTCTGGACCAGCTCTGGTCCAGCTCTATTTGTGTTGGCACCATGCCCAGAGTCAGGACTATGAATAACCGCGTGTCCTTTGACCTTAGAGACCACCGGAGACTGTCTCCACAAGTGTGGCAGTAACCCTCAGAACCAGAAGGCCTCGGCAGGGAAAAGTTGATGAGGAAGGTCCCGTTTTGGTCTGAACGGACATCTTCTTGGAAATAATCACGCTGCTCATAAGGATTTCTTTGTAGATTGTGTTTTGCACGGTTAGCTCGGTGACCTCACAAGCTTTCTACTGTGAATCGGCTGAGTGTTTGTGTCTGTGTGTGTGTGTGCCTGTGTAAGAGTAGGCACATACAGTATATGTGTGTTGGAGTTGGAAAGTGTGTGTGTGTGTGTGTGTGTGTGTGACAGGATAGTAAAGACTATGCAGAAACTTTTTGCGTCGACGGCATAATGAAGCCAGTGATGCACGCTGACGTGTCTGGGAGGTAATGTGTTTTCCAGAGCTGAAAGGGATCAGATGTCCGCATGAACTAGGCCTGCGGGCCCACCAGACAGCAAGCTGTTTGTCCTGAATATCATTGAACCTAGCCAGCTCTATCTGTGAAACAAAACAGATTAAACGTGTGGGCCAAATTGGAACAGAAACTGCAGAGTGAGCCATCTTACAGCGCATGACTCTTGTTTTTAAACGGTTGAATAATCATATTGTGAATATTGTTTCCCGCATCAAAAGGGCAGTTTAACAGTCCATTGAAAAAGCTCTCCGATTTACAGGGAGGATAAAATCCTGCCAAATTTCAATTCCTGGAGAAGAAAGAGAGAGAAAAGAGAGGAAAGAGGGAAAAATGAGAGGGGACAAAGGGAGGACTATAAAAGACAGAGACAAAGTGAGTCAAGGTAGTTGATCTGCAATGACAGATGGCCATATGAAAGCCCCAAACCTACTCCTTAAATAACCTACATTTTTCACAAATGATCCGTGAAAACAGGTTAACTGTAATCACGCCATCATCCACCTCCTCCCTCCATATCCCTGTCACGACCTCCTTTCTCCTCCTCCGGCCATGGGCCCCCCTCCCTGCAAAAACTGCCTGGGTGTTGCACGGCTGAACCAAGGGTAATTTGTGCACTCGCAGCCTTGCCTATAAACCCCTCCATATGAACTAGGATCAGAGGAACCTTGCTGTGGGTAGTCAATATGAGAGAGAGAGCCAGGGAGCTGTAACCCATCTATTGAGTGGCTCTTAATAGGGACACCACACTGTGTCTGCTGGCACAGGACAGAGGGAGAAGAGCCCAAGACAGAAAGACCTGGTTTGTTCATGACCTCACAGTCCAACTTGTTTTGCACCTTATCTGGTGTGGAAAAGCCATCTAGGAGAGACAGCTTATGGTGCAAGTGTGTGTGTGTGTGTGTGTGTGTGTGTGTGCGTGTGCGTGAGTGTGTGCGTGTGCGCGTACGTGTGTGTGGTGCCTTAAGGACCCTCTCAAAGAATGTGTGATCCAGCGTCTCTGACCGAGACGGAGCTGGGACAATAACGTCTGCCCTCAGACCAGCTCGTGCTGCGCTGACATCGCCCCGCTGACAAAGATGGAGGAGCTCGTAAAGATCACTCATCCTCAACATCACTCTGGCACAATGCAATCTACGACCGATTTGCTCACACACACACACACACACACACACACACACAATGCACCACTGAGCCTGCGCACACACCCACACACACATCCATCCACACATACACACATACCTACCCATACTTTCATCTGCATTTCTCCGTGTACGCTTGTAGATTTGCACCCTCGCTGAACGGCATATAAAACAATGAATGGAACGGAGAGAGGGAGGAGCGATGCCATCGGGGAGGCCAGTTGCGCAGTTGGTGCGTCATCCCCTTTTTTATTGTCTCCACCGAGTGAGCCATGGAGCCGACACATTAGGGTGATGACTATGGGGGAACTGTGTCTGTCGTTTGGCAAGGGCACAGCACCCGGCTCGCCAGAGTGCCCCCCCGCCACCCACTCCCTGTCTCCCCTCCTGCCATAGGTCGACCTACGTGAACAAATGTCCAACGGGAGGTTTTTTATTTGTTTAGTTTGACTGTGTCGGAGACAAAGGAAAGACGTTGGAACCCCCCGAGGCGTCCAATCGAATCATTGCGAGCGTCTGCTCCGTGCAACCGTGAGCTCTGCCAGGCCTCAGAGAAACAAAAGCTGCATCCAGGAAAGCTGTCTCGCGGGAGCGTACTTAGTTTAGACATCGTCAACATATTTATGAAGAACTTAAACTCTATAAAGGTATAACATTGTCTAGTGATTGCACTCTGAATACATACAGTCCAATTTGCAGCAGCAATTACCAAGGTGAACATTGCAGTAGATTATGCATGCTAACATTGACTGGGCTTCACTGAGGAAATTCGACTAGTTATTATGACAGCCATTTTTGATTAAATGACTGGACATTGAAGACAACAAAAGGAGTCAGAGGAGGTGAGAGACAAAAAAATAGAAAATACTGGTATATTTCAATCCAAATATATCGTCCACTGCTGTTCTGTGAAATGATTCCTTGTGAAATGATTTATTGGTTCTTTAGAACACAAAGTCCCCTCGTGTGATGGGTGGTTTGGCTTTATTCTGCACCTCCCGCTATTTAGATCCAAAGGAAAGTAATATCCGCAGGCAGACGCAACTGACTCACAGCTTTGTTTTAACGTGTCAGGAGATTTTCCCAGGGAAGGGGAAAGTGTGAGAAATTTAAATCATTTATAGTGAGTTTTCTGAATAAATGAATGAACGCACCGTTGAAAGCAGTATTTATGAATGAAACATTTGGCCGATGGGAAATATTTCATCCCTGTAAACGTGTTCCTTCATGAATAATCAAATCATTATAGACCATAATGTATAGATGTGTGTGTGTGTGTGTGTGTCCGCGCGCGTGTGTGTGTGTGATTAATGCGTTGTGCTACTCGAACTTTATAAAATTGCAACCCCGCTATGAAAACAATGAGTGCAGCTCTCTCAACAAGGTTGCCTGCAGTCTAGAAGTGACGAGACTACTGTTAACGGTTTAATTGTTTCTCAGACTATAATGAGAGATCTTTTGTCAGATGTTACGGTGAGAGACAGAGAGAGAAGAATAAGTGGTTGATTGCGTGCGGCAGGCGTACGGCTATACCAGAGAAAGATTATTCGAGGCCAGATTCCCTGAAATGTTGGGACCTTCTGTCCAGCCGGCAAAGGTTACAGTGCGCTCAGCGACAAAGTCCTCCTCCTCTCCCCAAACAACATCATTATTCCAAGTCCTGCCAAAGCTTCTGCAGAGATACCTCCATCAACTCATAGAGTTACAATGGAAACGGAGACCTGAGGATACACCATGTTAGAGGGATTAAGAATAGATTGAGAAATGCTATAGAGGAGGGCTAATACGCCGAGGCTGGGTGTGCAGCGCTGTACTGTATGTTTCAGCATAGGTAATTGACCATTAGAAATAATGAGTCTTCCCGGAATCTTCTTAGCCAGTTATTGGAAGGCCTTATTGAAGCCACAACAACAACAACAACAACAACAACGGTAGCATATTGCGCAAGGTCCGAGCCACCTGACACTACTCCCATAATAATTGACCCCAGGGCCATTAGTGCTAAGGCTAATGTGATGAGCAACAATGGAGGTCTGAGCACTCACAGACATACAGCCCATAGTGACGTCTCACACTGAAAGCCAACACACACACACACACACACACACACACAAGCACAGAAACAAACACTGACACTTGTACTCCTACTCTATCTTAAAATGAGCGTTGTGGTAGAAGTAGACTATTCTGCTGAACTTCAGTTATTTCTATTAGTTGCTGGTTTGTTTGCCATGGAAATTGGACTCAATGACTACAGTGCGCCATCATTTAGTCTAGTATGAATCATTACCATACCAAACAGTCATTCACGATGGAAAAAAAACACTGAAAACACAGATTAAAAGGCAAATTTAAACAGCACCCTGACATTGTCCATTTCAAAACGAAAACCCAGAATGAAACTAATGGATAAGAGACCAATGGTAAACAGATGACATCACATGGTTGTCCTTTTCAAACTACCGGGCAAGGCCACTCAAATTTCATAGATGGACTGAGCGAAAGAAGAGCTTATCCGCAGATACGAAAACTTTCTGTTGACCGGGCTTCAACCGAAGGATGACTCCTGTCACTAGCTACCTGTCAGTAAAAAGATGAATCTGTCTTAAGCCAAGCCTTTTGAATTGCAGCACAGAAAATCCACAACGGAAGAGCACACAAACAAACAACCTAATGTTGTTAACATAAGGCCTACTCAGCCAACCATTCACTTCTGAACAGGACTCACCAACCGCTGCACACAGCCAAGGTCTTTCAAGGTAAAGGTTTTTTAAAACACCAAGGCAAAGTCGCAGATAGATACTTGCACAAAGAGAGTCCGACATCCAGTTCCCTTCAGGAAAAGTTCACAGTTTGGGGAGTTTTATCTCGGGGCTAGCAGGCGTGTACCAGGGAACCACCACCGTTTCCTCGTTGGTTGTTGGGCAAACACGGGGCTATTTCTAGGACAGGGTGTCAGAATACACACCAATCATCTTCAATGGCACTCACATGCCAAAGGGAGCAGAGGGAGAACCAGGGGGGATTTATTGAGGGCCAAAAGCCACCTTTGCCCTCATACCTTTGACCTCCAGGCATAAGGGGGACTGGGAGCTTAGGAGAGGGTTTGAGAGAGAGGATCGGATCCCTGTGGGAGCCAGAGTGAGGTCCAGTGCCAGTGGAGGTGTGTGTAGTGTGAACCGAGCTAAACTCACGTGCCCTCCCTCATTCTATGGGCAGCCTGTCAAAAGCAGCATGAAACGGACGGACCCCCTGAGAGAGGAAGGATCAAGCGTTTACCTTCAAACATGTCAATGAACATGTAAATGGTGCATGCCTTACCGATAGTTATCTCACTTGGATTCAAAACAAGTCTTATACATCTACCACGTTCAATAACATTTCGGCATCAGCGTTCTAAGTCATTTTGTTATCAGATGGGCCATGACTGGTAACAGTATTGTTCCACTGGAGCATATCTATAGCTGTCCTTGATAGCTTTGCTAATGAATTTAGGCCTCGTTGGAAACCCGTTTAGCACTGCAAGGCTGAGGTTATCTGTGACAGTCAGTCAATGACAAGTTCCCGGCTAGAATTTCACACAAAGGCAGTGAAAGTTATTAATACTTTTGTACTGTATTGTTAGTTTCCACTGTAGCAGCTGGAGTATCTGAACCGAGCACACCGAATTGGAGCCCTCTATTTTTACACTTCCAGTAGATGTGTACAAAACACTGGTGACTTGCCACAGAAATTAAAGCTTTGATGCTGGAGTCTTTCCTTGCCACGTTTTCACTGCGGAGGACCTGCGCACGGAACAGTATCACGGCCGCTAAGCCCAAAGACGACCCTGTAGCTGACAGCAAAGCGGTCTCGTTAAAAGCTCGGCAGTGCTTTGGAAGAGCGTAGCTCGTTTAATCCGTTCTACCCGAGTGCCCTCTTGTAGGATAGGAATGTTGTAGTTGCTTTAGCAGCGGCGTGTAAGTAAACGTCAATGCACCGTCTGCTTTAATTTAATTATTCAATGTGTGTGTAAGAGAGGAAGAGAGAGAGGGTGCGTGTATGTGTGTTTGAAAATACCCAAATTGAGTGTATCAGCGTGTGCCACCGCTTAGATTTCCTTTGTGGAGAATAAACAACCGGTCAACATTCTTACTCTTTTTTCCTACTAGTGCTGTACCCTCAACATACTGTGCTAATCACGCAAATGTATGGGTGTGAATTTGAATGCATCAGAATTTGAATATCTGAATCACAAACGCAGTAGAGAGTACAAATCCAACATTGACAAATAGATATTCTTACTCTTTCATTAAGTTTTCTGCAATTTTGAAAACTCAGTTTGTTCGCTGTTGTTCCCTAGCCTTCCTTGGTTTGCTGCTGTCATGAGAAGTTTATGCATGACAGACGTTGTTGTCAAAACTAACAGTTGGCAAGGACATACTATGAAGTACAGCACTTGTAGATAAAAAAATTAACAAATAGAAAAGAAATAAAATGAAAATATGTAATATGTAATATGTCAAATATTGTCAAATATTGTATTGAGGTTGTTTATTCTTCACAAAGGAAATGTGGGCGGTTGGACACAGTGATCCACACAATGCGGGGATTTTCAAACACACATAAACACACACACTGCAGTGTAAACAGGATCCGTCAAATAGAATACTTCACAAGGCTACAAGAAGACCAGAGAAGAATGCCATGCAGCTCCCTCTCAAACACTCAACTCACAGACAGACCTTCCTCAGACAGGTGCATTTAGAAACTCCAGTACCAGACAAAGTTACTGTATTCAGGTTTCTCTTTCTAACCTTGAAAGGATGTTTTGGCCCCTTTCCATACAAAACACATAGAACAAAGGGTCCGGCAAAACTGTGTGTTTGTTATTTGGCTTCTACATTTAGCTATAGGATAATGGAACCTGTTTGGGAACATCTCAGCATGACAACATTCCTATCCTGCCCTTTCAAACTCCTGGGAAAACCGCATGTTTGGGAACAAATCATCTCTGGTGTTTGTTTTTGCCAAAACTCTTAGCAATAGGTTTCTGTCTTTAAAATGTAAACTTCCAGATAAGCCATTTCTCTAGCTTCCACCGGTAGGGCAAAAGGATGTAATTAATATGCCTTGTTATATTTAGCCCAGACAATATTAGAAATACCTATAGCATGACCAGTACAGCAAACATAAAATATGTGGAATGTTTCGATTGAACCAAGATACAGACTTAAGCTAATTCCTAAGCATCGTACTACTGTAGCTTTAAGATCTAGCCTGCCTTGCCTTATACTTCATCATAACATCTTTAGCATTGCAACAACTTCACAAAAGCATTATGAAAAACAGAGGCCTATGTGATAATCTCACATTTATATGTGCAGCCTAACGAAATGTAGGCTCTCTTCTGTGGGCCAGTGGCTAATAATGTTACAAATCTGAGGGCCACATTTCTGTAGTTCATTGTGCAGGCAATTTGCCTTGATTTGGCATTCATTCCTGAAGCAAATCATCACTACTGCATGAGGTCTCTCAACACGGAGGGATGGATGGAAGAATGGATGGATGGAAAGAATTTATGGAAGTTGGATGGATCTTATTATTCCTTGTCTAACACAGAGACACACACACACCCACACACACAGACACACACACACGGCCCTGCACAACTAATCACAGTATAGGGGAGAATGCATTGTGTGCTTTGACAGTTGCTAATGAAGAGCTGGGCCTCTAGTGCGTCATCTGTGTCCATTTGCTACAGCAGATCAATGGGAGGCTTCACCTGCTTTTGTTTTCTGTGGATTGGCCACCTTGATTACTTTACAACGCCTGTACCACTTCCACAAATGTGTTTACACGGGCACACAGCCCAGTCTATTCAAGATAACATTACACTAAACATTGTGTTTTTACGCATCCACGTTTGCGGGTTTTTATTTTGTCGTCCGTGTGTGTGTGTTTGTGTTGGATTAGAGTCTTGTTTAATGGAACACGTTGCGGTGACGAATACACTGTCAGCCTGGCTGCAGGCCAACATTTATCATCTGAGAATCCTCCGGAAGTGCGTCAGAAGTGTAGAACTTACACGGGCTGGGAAGCATTAGGAGGTGCAGTCTAAAGTAGATAACTGGCTGAATCACTAGGTTTGGGGGTGACGTTGACTTACATTGCATTATTATTTCCATCGGATGAAAACCTAATTTCCTTGGGTTGACTTACTCATAATTAGTTTTGCATTTTTATTGGTGGGCAAGTCGCATGCCGTGGAGTTCTACTCAATATCCCAACAATGTTCTAAATGGAGGATCTGTTTGCAGACTACTGCCATCTCGTGTTCAAAGACAACAGCACTCGTTGAGCAGGACAGAAGATGACTCATGGTCGATCAAATCCCTCACAGTAGCCCACAGACGTGAGGTCACCACAGCCCACACAGAATGTGATAGCGGCTGTGCATTACCCAAACCCACACAGCTTCACGCCCCTATAGAGATGTCATGAAAGAAAAGCTTGATTGATAGAACAAAGGGGAAAAAAAATCACACGGACATCGTTTTTGCTTGTTTGTCTCTCGCTCCTTGTTTTCCGTCCACAATTTATTTGTGCATTAGCGCCTTTATCGTATATACAGCCTTCAAGGGGTTAACAGAAACCCAACAGAAACACAGAAACACAAATGTACAGTTTTTTTTCTTCGTAATACTTACACAACAAACAGGCAAACACAATCCGTAGTTGTATCCAAATCCAATCACTTTCTCACATACCACAGTATTTCAACAACGCACATCCAGTAAATATAATATATATATATATATATATATATATATATATATATACATATATATGTAGAGGTTAGGGATTGGTTGTCACAGACAGATTTCAGTCAGCGAGAAGGGAACTTAGTAGGGTTATTTCACACAAGTCTTCGTTATACATACAGTACAGAAGTACATACTACACAGCTCCTGTGGATGGCAGACCCCAAGGAGAACAGAGGGGTCTACAGAGACCCCCCCCCCATGTCGTCCCACCGATCGTAGTTCATACAAGTCCACAGCTCCACCGAGCAGTTCCAAAAGGAGTCCTGGAATGGAGGGGAATGCTAATGGGAAGAGTGGGAGTAGTTGGAGGAGGATTCTGGCGGAGCATCTCCTCTCCGCTCCTCGCTTTGCGTCCCAAATGGAGGGACGGAGTGAATATGTTCGGGATGAAACACTGACATTACCAGGTGAAGACCAAACCTGTTTTGGAAAGGCATGATGCATTTGGAAATCTACAAAGGTAGAGATGATTTTTGTCAGTAGGCCAGGCCTTTAAGATATGTTAAGTGAAGTAGCTGCAACAAGGGAATTGACCTTAAAAAAGGGTTGATACTTTGATCCATGTGTGCCACACTGCCAGATATTCCCAGCATTAAATACTCATATTCAAATGTTTCAAACAAATATTATACTTTCACAAATAAAAAAATTCTCAGGGCATGTATTCGAGGCAGAAATTGAAACATTTAGCATTATGATAAAGGTAAAACGTTGCTAAAAGTTAAACAGTAGTCTTGATAAAATGAGTGTGATAATGCAATTCTTGCAGCATATTAATTCTCCTAGAATTTGAGACATGGATTACCTCACTCATACTCTATAATAGTACTCTGATTCCTACTCTATTACAACAGTGAAAGTAGCTCTAGTGAATAGTATTGGAAGGGCCTTCAGTCAAACTTTTGGATGGAACTGCAGTGGGATGGCTGGCTGTACCATCAATCACCCCTGCCCCTCAGCCCCACTGAGTTGTTATGAACAGGTAAACAGATGGTGCTACGGGGGTTCCTTTCAGCAGTTCAACCAGTTGTGCTCTTTTACCCTGCTGTGTGGGTGAACCGTTCCAACCAGCCTCTGACGATGCTCTCCCAAATGACTGGCCGTCACATGCTTTTAGAGGAAGGGTACTGGTAATGTAGCCTATATTACACGCGTTATTCCTCAAGCGTTAACCACCCCAAAGCTCCAGTGATGGAAGCACCTTGCTACCCCAAATTTGACATCGCATTGATAACAGCGGCTTGGCCCACAACAGTTGTATATTCCATAGTTACATACTGTCGGGAGATGCTTGTGATATTTTCATTACCATATACAGACCTCACTATGCACTACTTTCTAAAGCCAGATCACTACAATAGAAACACTGTATCAATGCTACGATATGAAAAATATCTTATGTTAAGATTACAGTACGTACAGAGAGGCATGCCTTGGTCGTGTTGCGCCCGTTGCCTGTGCATGACTCTTTCTACCTCCCGACCCAGCCAGGGGACTGCTTTGACTGGTAGGTTCAGGATTATGGAAAGACTACAAAAATGGTGGGTTATGGATTAGGGAGACTGTTGATGAGGGTCATGTGTATGGGCACAGGCTGACAGGCTGCAGCTCGTGGCTGGACAGTGCGATACCAAATACATACAGTCGTAGAGGGGCTACAGTAGTTCTTTTGTTCACACAATTATATTATTAGCGTGGGTAATGTAGTCTTCTGTAGTCTTTTTTGTAGATGACGTTAATATATGGAGAGCGCAGGGTTTTGAGATGATAGTGATATGGTAGTATTATTTGATGGTAGTAGTTGATCTCTGGATGGAAGTGGAATTCCAACAGCAACTTTTTTTTCTCTCTCTCTCTCTCCCTCCCTTTGTCTCTCACTCCATCTTCCTCTACGCTCAGAAGAGTGCCTTTTGTCCTTGGCTGTCGAATTCTGACCAGGCGTCATTCAGTTCCATGAATATCATCTTGGCGTATTGTTCATAGGGCTGTCCTGTTGCCTGGTCACCGATAGAAGGGGGAAGTAGAGACAACAGTCGTCAGAACAGCCACATGCATTTACTGCACAGAATATGTCCTCAACCGCCATGAAGTTACGCTACGTAGCCATTAAAGGTGCAGTACGTAAGTTTGAATTTCTATCAATAAATTACATTTTTCATGTTTTTTTTACGTTTATTACATACCTCCTGGAGGATATCATTAAACCAAATGCTCGGAGAGAAGGTGCGTTATATATGAGCGCCCTGGGCACTGTATTCAGCTTTTAAAAAATCTAGGGATGCATGCCTATCCCCAACCAATCAGGAGAGTTTTTGCAAGGAGTAAGGGCTGCCTGCCTGTAAATCCCCTTGCGTGCACACTCCTAGGCAAAATCCCTGCTTACAGCGTCATCCTCCAAACACGCTTGTTACAATTCGCGTTGCAGACAAAAGTAGCAGCGTTGTGAACTAGTAGTTGCAATGCGGCTGAAGTCGTTGAATGTCGTCGCAAAAGACTTGGCTTGTCAAATCGCCAAGACAGTTTTAGAACGTTAGGAAGTATCCGCCAGATTTACGTCAAAAAGGCATTATTTGTTTACATGCATATGTTGGATATACTCTGCAACGTATAGTATGGTGCCAATCGCATCTAAATAAAAACGATTGTCATGCACTAGCTCCTACTAATAGCGGAATCAAATTATGAAATAGTTTTTGTTAACGTTAGCTTACTGTATGTCGTTATTATGGAAACAGTCATTTGTGTCTGTGCTCATTGCTTTGGTGTGAACTGCTCAGTTTTAGAGCATTTACGATCAGACGTTCGGGATTCTTTTGTATCTCACCTCAGAATCAGAAATTGCTGTATGCATTGTTAGTGAGAACCAAAAATATGCACAACATACACATGATTCATGAAACACTGCCTTGCTCAGGCTCATGAAGTCAAGTCAGTGCGCACGGGCATGTGTGGGATGGGCCATTGAGGGATAGGAGGGCCCAAAGACTCAGGAGGTTGGCCTTTTTGAGTGTTGTGATTCAAATTCTTGCCATTTTTTCCCCAAGTTCTCTAGAACTACATACTGCACCTTTAAGGTCAAATAAGGTTAACATAGGTCTCTAATGGTCTAATTAGTCTGAGCTTTAATGAACGCAGCAGGTGATGAAAAGAGAGCGGGGTACTTCAATGCTCCACCCTGGCAGCTCCACGGTGTGGCTCCTTACCTTGTCCGGGTGGACCACCAGCACGGCCTTGCGGTAGACCTTCTTGACCTGCTCGGGGGTCACCAGGTCAGCCATGCCCACGGGTTTCCAGCGCGTCTCGCCCTCCCACAGCACCGTGTGCATGGTGGACAGCAGGGCCCGGATGTTCCTCTCCTTTCCCTCGATCCAGTCCAGAATCTGGGGAGCATTTTGACAACTTGGTTACATAACAAAGGTGGTGGGGGAAATGCATGAACAGTGAAGATGAGCAAAATGTGTGTGAGAAGGCCGGCTTGATGACAATGTGCGTGTCAACATGACAACACACAGTACCACGGAAACAAAAAATAAAGTTCAGTCAGCCAGCCATTTGTAGACTCTTCACCACTCCACCATCCACAGTGAATATGCACACACATGAAGGGACAAATTAAAATGAATGCACACAGACCCACTCCCACAAGAAAAAAGTGTTTCAACCCTCCCAAAAATGATGCAATCACACATTGCAGTTGTATGGTATTTTACGATTGAAAACATTACCAGCCATGGGTGGGGTTAGCTAACACAGCATTTCTAATTTAAGTTCCAGCGTTGTATTTCCCTCTTCCTCTTCTGCTCTCTGTTTCACTTCCTAATTCAAAGCAAAACGGGCTGGCCTGCTACGCACCTTGATTTTCTCAGGGTCCATCTCTTTAGCCATCTCCTCCTTCCTCATCTCCGCTATGGTCCTGGGGCCATCCTTCTTTTTAGCTCCTGCGAAGCCCTGGCCGGACAGCAGGTCGTCAAAATTAGCCTCTGTGACCTTAGGCTTGGTACCTAGGGAGGCAGGGAAGGAAAGCATGATATCATACTCTCACATAACAATGTGATAGATACATAAATCATCTTCCTACCAATAGTTCAGAGGTATGCTAACAAGCTTATTCCCATAGAACTCCCCTCACTGTTTAACTTCTGTAGTACATGGGCATTATCATAGATCTCACTGGAATCAAGTCCACTGTTTCTGCTGCTCACCCATGGGTTGAGGCTTCCCTCCTGGGCCCGGGGAACCGCCGCCTCCCATGGGGGAGAAGTTGATGTTGTAGTTGGGTCGGTTCTGGGGCGAGGTGTGGGGCATGGAGTGGCTGGGGCTGGGCTTGGCCTGGGGAGTGGGGCCCTGGCCCTGCCATCCTCCGGCGCCGCCCGCTCCTCCAGGCTGCCAGGAGGGGAAGCCGCCGGCACCGGCGTTGGGCTGCCAGCCTCCAGCGTGCTGGGGCGAGGGAGGGGGCCGCGACGGGGAGCCCATGGGGGGGAAGGCGCCTCCCTGGCCGGTCGGGGTGGTGGGCTTGCTGGAGAAGCCGGAACCTCCGCCTGGGAGGAGGACAGACACAAGTATAAATGAATGAAGTCAATGAACAGAGGAGGTGCTTAGAGAGCCACTAGGTGTGTGAAGCAGGATGTTTGGTTGAGAGCATTTCTGCCTTAACCTTATCAAAGAGATAAAACAAAACATACACACAAGTGGCTGATTTAGGTATCTAGTTTTAAATAAACAAAGGTACTACAGTTTAGCCTTATTCTACATCCTTATCTGACAAGATCTCTTTATACCATTACACCGTCCACACTGGACCGTGTGCTCCACTACAACATAAAGGTCCTACAGTAATCCGTCCCAACTCCAGGTTGTAGACTGACCTCCGAGGCTGCCTCCTAGGTTGCCGAGGTCGGCGAAGGGGTCCAGGGTGTTGGGTTTGGCTGCCTGGTGGGTGGGGGTGCTGTGGACGGACCCTGTGGGGCTGGTGGTGGCCGACTTGCTCCCCATGCCAAAGCCCCCTCCTGCTGACAGACCGAATACACACACACACGCACGCGCACGCACACGCCCACAAGCACGCACGCGCGCGCGCACACACACACACACACACACACACACACACACACACACACACACACACACACACACACACACACACACACACACACACACACACACACACCGTCAGTAAACAGGCAATCAATACGGTGTGTCGCTCACCATAGGCAAGCAATACTGTGAGCACATGGGGATGGTCGATCATTAAGGTGGCTGTCAGTCTGATGAAACTGGAGTGGACTGATTGTGAGGCATCGTTATTTCCTAGATAAGAACTATTCCTCACACGGCGCACTTGATGGAACGTGTTGGCCTTTGCAGCATCCGTGGAGGGCAGTGTTGAGCACGTCCAACGATTTCACATGGCTGTGGGGGTGGGAGGGGTCAGTGTGTCTGTGGGTTCACCTGCACTAGGGGCGGCAGGTTTGTTCCAGTCCCATCCCCCCATGGCGTTCTGCTGCTGGATGTTGACGGTGGGGGCGGCGGTCGGGACGGGGGAGCTCCGGCCTATCACGACACAGAGAGAGAGAGGTAAGGAATGGACAGGTCAATCGCACAGAGGGAGGGGATTCAAGATGCCATGCAAAGCAGGGAACACCAAGACACCCAAAACAATGTGGAATGACTGCATACCCAACCACCACACCTTATCACTGCCTCTACCACTTGATGAATACATAAAGAGTGTCAGTATGGCATGTTTGATATGAACACATATCTCAACTTCCTGGAAAGTGACATTGCTAATGCTACAGCAGCCCAGCAGAGCAGCAGGAGGTGGATGTGCAGGCTTTGCTTTTACAGTTGTCCTGGGGAAGGGAGTGCAACCAATCGTGAACACTGTAAGTGTGTCCAGCATGTGCAGCATACATGTTTATACGTGTGTGTGTGTGTGTGTGTGCCTGCCACATCATGCCTTACCCGTGCCTGCTGGATGCATGGTGGGGGAAGGCGAGCGAGCGGCATGCAGGAAGGGGTCAGGCTGCCCCACATTACCTGGTCCTAGGAAGGAGCCCATCAGCTCCTGGGGCTTGGGCATGGGACCCGCCATGAAGGGATCAAAAGCTGGGGAAAGAAACGAGGATTAGCATGGTCGAGTTGCTACCAATATCATTAAAGTTCATACATGATTACACTTATACAGTAAGAACATATAAAACAAACAGTCAGAATTGTACAGTTTATGTTTATGTTTAGTCTATGAAATTAAAGGGGGGGGCGGAATTCCCTCACCTGGAGGAGCAGGGGAGGGGCAGGGGGAGGACGGGGCCGCTACTCTGTGAGGGGTGGACTGGGCCGAGGTGGGGCCGCTGGCGGGCTGCGGGGCCGCCCCAAACAGGTCCCCTAGGAGGTCCTGGGTGGCAGCGGCGCTGGGGGGCTGGGGCGACGGGCCGGGGGGCTTGACCGCCTCGCCGTCCAGCCCCAGCAGGTCCACCTCCTCGGCCGGCGGGGGGGCCGCCGATGCCGCCGCGGGGGGCTCGGGCCGTTTGGGCGGGGCCGCCCCCTTGGTGCCGCCGCTGGCGTTGCTCTGCTGGCTGGACAGGGAGAGCATCTCGTCGTCCGACGGCTCGCTCTCCTCGCCGCGGCCCCGGCCGTCCGGCCCACCCTGGGAACGGGCAGCTGGCTCTGCACAGAGAGAGAGAGGGGAGGGAGAGAGACAGAGAGAGAGAGAGATAGAGAGAGTGAGTGAGAGTGAGTGAGAGAGAGAGGGAGTAAGGATCGAGAGCGTGCAGAGGGGTACTGTTAATCAGACAGGCCACACAGACAGACAGGTCCATAACAGAGATTCAGAGGAGGAGCAGGGGGCTAAAACGTGACACTGCACAAACACTGGGAGAGAGCTGAAGCAGTCCATCTGGTTCCTCATACCGTACTCAGCTGGTGGGAACCGTGCCTCAAGACTAGAGTGTACTTCTAGCTACAGTCCACTAGGGGGCAGGGTTCTCCACTACTCTAGCTTTGGTCTTACCCTCCAGGTCCAGACCCTCCATCTCATCTTGTAGGAAAACAATCAAACCAACAGCACAGCATTAGGTTGAGAAAACTACGACACATCAGAGAGTGGGCGAAGGTGTGTAGGTGTCCATTGTCTGCGAAGCTGTGGGATTGCATATATTATGTGTGTGTGTGTGTGTGTGTGTGTGTGTGTGTGTGTGTGTGTGTGTGTGTGTGTGTGTGTGTGTGTGTGCATACTGATATCTCTCCAGGATGTGACCGTTTGTTCCGTTGACATCACTTTGAATGTGTGCAGGCTCTGCGTGTCCACGTGCGCCCGTGATCCAGCCGTGTTTCTCTACCTGCAATGGCCAGGGCGTCCTGGAGCTCCTGGTGGCCGGAGAAGAGCACGTTGGGGCTCAGGTCCTTGCAGGGGAACTGCTCCCAGGGCGGGGTGAGGTCCTTCTGCTTGTCCGCCTCCTCCACCTCCACCTCCAGCACCACGTGGAACAGCTGGGGGTACTTGTCGGGCGAGTCGCACGCGTCCAGCTCTGGCCTGGAGGGCGAACGAGAGGTGCAAATGTAACTCAGACCGGGACCAGCGATAACGAGTGCATGTCAACAAAGCTGTGTTGTATAGGGCACTGTGGACGAGCCAATGTTCATAACATCTGACATAGAAAAGGACTGTTTATGTGCATACTGTTTATGTGTGGTGCTCAATGCATACGGTTGAGTGGTAGAATTGGGACCGGGTACATGAAAGATCCCAAAGAAGCTCTGCTCACTTGGTGAACTTGAGCACGGTGGTTCCTGGAGCGATGAAGCCGGTGTGGAACTGGATCTGTAGGATCTGGGTGTTGGAGACCTGGAAACAGGACACACACGTCACACTCCCTCGTTCAGTTTCCCCAGACATTTGAGCGAGCCGTGATCAGCCGTGACAGAGCAAAGGATGTTGAACTGCTCCACATGACGCTCTTCGTGCCAGGTGTTAACGCCTCAAACTTATAACAGTAGTAGCTACACGACATGCTCATTGTGTGTGTGTGTGTGTGTGTGTGTGTGTGTGTGTGTGTGTGTGTGTGTGTGTGTTAGCATGCTAGGCTAGCACCTACCTTGGCCTGCAGTCGCCCCCCGATGGTGGACCTCATGTGGTACACAGAGACCACCACGTCCCCCTGCACACTCGCGCCCAGAGAGAAGATCACCTTGCCCTCCTGTATCCGGTACTCTCTGGGAGAACAAGAAGGAGGTAGATGTTAGAGGAAGCCTTCTGAAGAGGGAACGGGTAAAGGGATTATACGGGTTTCGTAATCGAGAGGGGGCCTTTGTGTTAATGCCACGCATGGATGTGTATAGTTATGTGTGTAGGTGGGTATATTTCTGATATGTGTGTGTGTGTGTGTGTGCCCGTTGGCTGGCGCCCTTCCCGTACCTCATCCTTTCGTACTCCTGCGCGGTGGAGAAGATCTTGGTCTCCCCGATGAGGACGTCGCAGAAGGGCCGGCAGCCGCTGCGCTGCTTGTTGAAGCAGGGCACGGGGCTCATGGTGAGCGCCTTGATCACCAGGGGCTTGGAGTGGGGCAGGCTGGGCTTCTCGGACACCATGTTACACACGTAGCCTATGTACCTGCACGGGGAAGGAGGGAGGCATCCCAACACATTTTAGCACCGGACCACACAAAGTAATCCCGCTCTGAGGTGAATAAGCAACAATGTGAGTGACAGTTAGAAAATACAGTTAACTGATTCTGAGAATTTTTGTGTGAAACACGAGTGCGGCGACGTGGCAGAAGGACGGGCTGAACCGGCTACATTTTGTTTCCTAGACGAACCTGTTGCCAGTCCTGACCTCACAACAAGCAAATGGAGAAAAACAAGAGCTCCTTTCTTTCTCTTTTCCTGTCCCCCAAGTTAGCCTCTCTCTGTACTGGGTGGCGATCAAGCTTTCTTTGTGGCGGAGACCAACTCGGTGATCCAAGCCAAACCATAGAAATACACATCACAGAGTGGACCCACTGAAACAAATAGGAACTGATGGTCGTCTGTGGGAAACACGTTTGGTTTGTGGTTCGGGTTGGAGAGGGACGTGGGCCACTGATTAAAAGGACTTTGGTGTTCATGTGCTTCTCTGCCTTAACGTTGTCGGGCTTCGACGCCAACGACAAAGAAAAAGAACAAAAAAAAACGAGGGACTGCAGGATTATTCATCACTCTAGCATTGGAACAACGGAGCGAGTCAACGGGTTTGTCGGCTCCCTTCCCTGAATGGTTAACGGCCCCTCCGTTGTACGGTGGACCTAACCTGACCGTGGGCATAACTGGATCCACACACTCGCATTATGGAGCAACTGACCTCAGGCGTGCACTGGGCTCTGGCTCCACACCACTGCACGGGGGGGGGGGGGAGTCACCCAGACAGCACGCCGCAGCTTGGCCAGGATCGATAAAGAGGGCAAATAGCACCAACAGCAGACCCAGACGGACACACAGAGCGTGCGGCGGTGCCCTACCTCCGGTGGGAGGGCCAGAGGCCCGATCCTGGTCTTTTGGCGCTGAGGAGCTGCATAGCGGGAACGGGGTTGCTGAAGAGGTGGCAGAAGCAGAACATGGCACAGACCAGCACGCCGGAGGGAGCACGGCCGTCCTGGGGAGCAGGGAAGAAACACACGCGCGCGCACGCACACACACACGCACGCACGCACACACGCACACACGCGCACGCACAGACACACACACACATACACAGGGTTAGACGAAAGAAGCGTGGCTGGGACGTGTCAGCAAGATTGTAATAACAGAAAAGGGGCAGTCCTCGTGTCCCCATTTAGATGATATTGTGCTGGGGGGGGGGGGGGGGGGGGGGGGGGGTGGCGTCCATTGTTGAAAGCAGGAAAAGCTCTCCCACGTAATCTTAATTTCAGCTTGACCAATATCTTTACATTCTATTGAATCCCGTCTCATTATTTCCCATCCTAAAGAGCCTCCAGGCCACCTGCCTTACATATCATTATCGGCCATCTCACAGAGCAGCGAGTAAGCAGCAGCTGAAGCTCTCATGGTTTGATCGATTTTATATTCTGAACGTGTGGGCCACTTGAGGTTAGGCCAGACAGAAACGCAGATTCCGAGGAAGGGAAACGTGATTTTGCCGGAAAAATACAAACCTGGGAAACAATTCAGAAACAGTGCGTGGTAGAAACCTTGCATGATCCCAGGCCTTTACAAGACCACACTAGAATCCACAGGTAGAGGACAGGGAACGTGATTCATACTGTATCATTACATGAGGAGATGTATACTCCGGTTGCTTTTGCAGGCTTCCAGTGAACAAGAGAAACAAGCGGACATTCTACTCTGGTGTGAGTGTTTCTCTAGCACACACCATTCTCCTTTAGAAGACAACGATCTGTGTGTGCTGAGAGAGAGAGAGAGAGAGAGAGAGAGAGAGAGAGAGAGAGAGAGAGAGAGAGAGAGGGAGGGGCGAGGGAAACCAGATCGCAGCAGAAACAATCCAAGCTGTGTTGCATTTGGGAGCCCGGTAGGCCCCCCAGCCCAGGAGGAGGTCCGGAGAGGGCCGGAGGAAACACGCAGAGCAGTCTGACAGGCGGCAGTCTGCATCTCTTTCAAAGTGCAATAAGGTTGACCTTAATATAATGTGCTTTACGCTTGGATATAGAGCTGCCACACTTGCCACAAAGCTGAATCCACATTATTCCATTATTATTCCACATTATTAGTTTCTATGGCTAACAAAGGAAAGAAAGAAACACCAACTGTTGTAATGCCAGTTCCTACAGGGCTAAGTTAAAGAGCAAACATATGGCGAGGGGAGGTCTCAGTGTGATAGGAGGAGGAGGAGGAGGAGGAGGAGAAAGAGGAGAAGGAGGATTTGGACTGACGCCTTACCGAGCATGTGATGACGCAGACGTTTTTGGGGTTCTGCTTGAGCCAGTTGTGCATGTTCTTACACACCGCAAACAGGTTGTGTAGGCTGGGAGCCTGGCGGGACGGCCAGTTACACTCAGACACCTATAGAGAAAAGAGAGAGAGAGAGAGAGAAAGAGAGAGGGGTGGGAAAAAAGAGCGTGAGAAAGAGGCAGAAAGAGGGGGGGGGGCGAAAGGAGGAAGAGAGTGGAGGATGCAAAGTGACAGAGGGAGGGAGAGGTATGCAAAATAGGAAAAGAGAGTGAGGGTGGAGACAGATAATCACATACAAAGACGGGAGTTTAGAAAACGTGAGGAGAAATTAAGAGAGAGAGAGAAAGCAGGATGGAAATCAAGAAGGGAGGGACATATGGAGGGCCGTTACTATTGCCCCTCCTGTCCGCAGCGGTAACACACAAAGCACACCAGTTGCCATGATGAGTCATCCCGACCAAATGCTTTTAACAGGGGGCCAGGGGAGCCATGTTGGCTCCTCAGTTTCCACACTTGCATGCTGTCTCTGCTTGCAACATATTTCTATGCAGCCCTCTACGGTCACTGTGTAAAACCTTTATGCAAAACCTTTATGAGTCCGTGAGGGTTATTCCCAGACCGACACTACTATGTCTGTACTCGGTCTGTGCCCAGAACCTCACGGAGTCAGTTCTAAAACTAAGAAGTAGAGGACTCGTTAAGGTTTGAATGAGAGAGCAGGGATTTTAAAGAGGGGTAATAGTGGTGCCTTGGTAACCCACTGGCCGTGTAGCTAACTCCAGATTTGGAGCATGGCACCACATGCAGTCCTTGGTCAGTAAATCCTCTTTAATGGGAAGTAGCTATAGTCCCAAAAGTAGGTTTTATCGTCTTGTTCACTTTGCTCTTTTTTATGACTAATTTGTGTTTAGAAAGGCAGTCCGTGTCACTGCAACCATTTATACTATTATACATCATTCAGTGCGTAATATGCTCTTTAGATAATATCAAATGTATCAAGGCATGGTGCATAAATTAATAATTTTGAAATATAATGACAAGATTTTTTTTAAATAATTTATGATAATTCAAAACACTGTTAGTTAAGGTTGCTCATTTGTATTATTTTAGAAGCTCCGTTTACATAAACTCACCCGGTTGGAGAATTTGGCCCCACGGTAGTTGCGCTGTGATAGGTTGAAGACAGTGTAGTGGTCGGCATGGCGACTGTCTAGGAATGAGCGGATGTCCTCCACATGGTTTTGATTGCCTATCTGCACCGACTCCACAGGATATGACATCACTAGCATGGAAGAAGGACAAGGCAAATGGTTATATCATGTCTAATATCATGAGGGTTTGTTGTCAAAAAAGCAATAACAAAACCCGTTCCAATAATGTTTTAAACAAAATGTGGAAATGATTGGTGTTACAGCACACCCACGTTGAAGGTCAAAGGTCAAACTTGATGTGCTTGATAGGATGGAGGACCCTGGTAGACAGTCCTTCTTAAAGACAGCTACTCTAGTCGAGGACACGATGAAGTGCTTTATTTGGATAGTGTGCACTCTACATACGGTTGTGTGTGTTTGTGTGTGTGTGTGTGTGTGTTCACAGAATGTCATATTACATAGGAGGGGTGGAAAAGTGAACTGAAAATAACATAGTTCTATTGGCTATAAAGTACTGTATTGCTGCTTTGTTGTAGAATATATACTCACCAATTATCCGTGTTGTGATATAGGCAATGTCTAGTTCTCCTTTTGTGTATCTGCAGCATATAACAGATAAGTAACATTACCTTACAGTATATTGTACTATACTCTGTAATCTGTGATATAACATTGTTTCAAGTATAAAAAAAATTTCCACAACAGTATACACAGACAAAAATGGAATAAACAAAAAAACTTTTATTACTATCAAATTACATACATACAATAGGCCAATACTTTGACCACAAAACAATTGATACAAGGAAGGCAAACTGGAAAGTATCGGGTTACCACTTGTTGCTATGGTGTAATCTTCTATACTGGCTGATCAAGGCTAATCTAGGCCAACCATCTCTTAGAGTGGACATGAGCGTGGGTGGGCCATATGGCTATCCTAGCCTGCCTAAGCAACACACCCAGCACCTGGGCTAAAACCTGCCTCCACCTGCGAAGAGGGCGGCGCCAAGGAGCAAATCCTTTGTAACAAGTTAATTGGACTACAGATATCTATGCAGATCTAATGTTGTGTGCCTGTTTCTGGCAGCAAGGAGTTGCTAACTGTGGCTGCGGGATCTACAGGAGTTAGGGCCAAGTTGGTTGGGCAAGGCTATTTCAGGAGGAAGTGTCCGGTTTCATGGCACGCAGGCAGCCAATAGTGTTATGGTATGCAGATGAGGAGCCTCCCTGACCTCGAATTGAGGACAACTGCTGGAGATTTCCCTGTTGGCCGGATGATGGGAAATTCTACAGGAAGCAGGAAGGGGTTTGATAGTGTCTGGCAGTGAGTGAAGGGGAAAAACACCACAAGCCCACCCTTGTGTGCGTTTTCTAAAGAAATGTGTGCATGTAAAAAAAACATACAAGCAACCATGAGAACAGGAAAGTTGAATTGTTTCGATCTCCTTAGGAGACACCAGAGAAGTACCCAACACAGACGGACGGACGGACGGACGGACGGACGGACGGACGGACGGACGGACGGACGGACAGACAGACACAATAATTGGGTTCGGTCCCGGTGGCCATTCCACTCCTACACATCCCCTCACACACTGTTTACCATCCCCCCTCATCTTGGTCACCAAGGAAACAATCCTGGCACCTCTAATGCAAAGCTGAGTCACGTGACCGCGTGGTTACATAAGTCTGTCAGGGGGTGGCAACTCAGGTGTGTTGCCCAATTTATCCCGTGGCCACTGGACACCACCAACGGGTTAAACCTACGCAAAGAGGAGGGGGCGAGCAGTTTGACTGACTGCACCACAAGGCGGGCGGGGGGGTTGTTTTAAAAACCGCCAGTGCACAGCAGCACTGACTTACTGGACAGGCAAATTACAGGAGAGAAAGAAACCAAAAAAGATAGAGGGAGAGTTGGAGAGAAGCGAAGCATTGAAAGAGCGAAGAAAAATGGCGTGCATGGGGCAGGCCAAGGACACACTGCCTTTCAGTTCCACCCAACGGCGAGGCGGAACAGAACAACAGAGGAGAGGAGGCGATAGCGATGCCCGAGGTCTCTGGTACACCCACCGGGGTGGGAGCCGGGACAGAGGGACACACTGTTGCACAGCGCCATCGCCTTCCCTCTCTTCTCTCTGAGTTTCCCTTTAATCAGGTAAACAGATAAATAATTCAGCAGGATCCTGAGAGGACTGTCAAAAGAGCCCCTCCATACAACGTGGAGCAGCTCCGACACCTACGGTACTTCCTACATAAAGGGCCTGTGGGACTGGCTGTAATGCACACGGGCGCACGCTAACTCTGGGCTCTTCCGCGGCCCGTGCTGGTTCTCGTCCTCACACAGGGCCCAGTTTGAAATCCATCCATTTAGCTAAGCAGTGCGCTGGCTATTTGGGCCGATGAGCCACGATGAATAATTCACGCAGCGAGAGAGAGAGAGAGAGAGAGAGAGAGAGAGAGATGAACGGACAGAAGAGCCAGGTGGAGGGGAGCCGTATACAAGTAGAGGAAACCAAACAGGTAGAGCATAAAGAGGAGAGAGTGGGAGAGCAGGGTGGGAGAGAGTCAAACGGACAGAGAAGAAGAGGAAGCAGAAAGCGGAAAAGTCGGGATTGGGAACTTGCTGCATAAACTTGAGAATATAGGCGCTTCCCAGCTCTGACACAGACAGACACTATTCACAATCCACAATATTCAATATCCACAAGTGCTTCTGTATTTAGTTGGTGTGTATGTATCATGTTCCATGGTAAATGTCAATCTGTCTGGTGTATTTTTGTGTCTGTTGTTTACGCGTGTTACTGTGTGTGTATGTGTGCGTGCGTGTGTGTGTGTGTGTGTGTGTGTGTGTTAGGGCTGTTGAAGAGTTAAAAGGGGGAGAATAGACAAGGCATGTTGTCTGAAGAGACCATAGCTCTCTCTCTGATGGTACACAGAGGTCTTTGTGCTGCCCAGTTCAGACGCCTGAACACAAACACACGCTTAGGACCCGATGGTGCCACACTAAGTGACCTCCCCTTTTAATCTATCGTTTCTCTTAAAAAAACAAATCTTCTAGTTCTAGTTCAATACATACAGTATATTATTGCTTTATTTCTTTTAAATAACAAACCACAAAGTCATCCACACTAAATGTCACGAGGAGATGTGTGCTATAGCGCTGAGTAATGGCTAGCAGCAATTGATAGCCTGGATACATCACAGCTAAGTGCTATCTGCCTCTCCTCACTTTATAAAGTCCTCCAAACTCACACCACACACTCACACTTAGCAAAGCAGGGAGCTTGCTTGTGGCACAGGGACAGCGTGATTCTGTCCTGAGAAGCCCAGCTACCAGAGCACGGAGCGAGCCTACGAGCCACTTAAGCTGAGCTGAAAGGCACTACTTTTGGGGCACACATTAACAGACTCCCCTTGTGGAACCAGTGCTTGCAGGAGGAGGGTGGCCAGTAACGTAGACTGGGCAATGGGTCTCTATGAGTCATAGCAGTGTCTTATGAAAGGTACTTACGTGGCCACTTGGTGCATGACCTTGGTGGAAGTGTCTTTGATGGTGTCCTTCAGGTTGTCCTTGAAGTTGCTGAAGAACTTCCCGGCTCCTCCCTTCACCATGTCCAGCAGCCCGCCGCCATAGTTGGCGTCCATATCTGGAGACGGAGGACCTTCAGCCAATCAGAGTCAAGAACAGAGAGGCACAAAGGGACACACACTGATGATGCAGACAAAGACAGACGGGCGGACAGATGTGTGGATGACTGGGCGGGACTCGTAGCAGTGACTACACTTCAAAAACAAGGACACACAGACAACACGGTACCCACAGCCCAATTAGTCACCATATGTACCGATAAACACAAACATGTCTTAGTCTGTGTGTGTGTTTGCACACTTAGGCATGCACCTGCACACACACACACACACGCACACACACAACCCGACAAAGGCCAGCATGAACACGAAAGAAAACAAATACAGTCAAGTATATCTGGACACAGAAGCTGCTCGAAAAGGCAACCGGGCCTTGGACCCCGCCCAAGTCCATCTGACTCAGCAGCTTCCCAGAAGTTTTACAATGTTCTCTCTCCCTTCTCCCTCGGTTCAACCATCTGCCCTGAACACGTGGCAGAGAGCGCCAGTCCCCTGGGCACAGATAGAGTCACACAATGCCCCCACCAGTCCTATAGAGACATGGGCACGTCCCTGGTGTTACTGGTTCAGGACGTCCAGATGACCGACTAGCTGGCTTTCACTGCTGCTATGACGACACGATGCCCACCAATTCACCAAGACTACTAGATTTTCCATGTCATGTTCACGCGATATCTATTATACGTCTTTTGACTACATAATCTATTCATGGGAATTCTGGCATTTACACCTGGCCTGAAGAGTTCGAAGGCATGTAAAGGCAGTGGAACGTTCTACGGATTCAGCCACAGATTCAGCTACTTCCCACCATTCTGTCCCCTCACAACGCAGACACCTTTGGGGGGGTGCTGGCGTAATCTATATTTGGCACCGGGGGGGAGGAGGGGAGGGGGGGCGACTGGGGGGACGAGAGTGCCTGGAAGACGTGAGGGCTGTCGACGGGAGGCAGGCAGTCATTACACAGCGAGGGGAAATCAGTCTCCATCGCGGCACACAGGGAGAGGCCTCGCCAGCAAGCCACGGCAGAACCCTCGTCTTTCTCCTTCTCCATATCCTAGTGAAATTATAAAATGTTATTCTTTTTTCTAATTTCCTTTGACTGCGCGAAGGCCGTCCGTGACGACCTTCTTCAAATTCTAATTAGGTGGTGATTGGACTTCTGGGAAAACAGGTCATTAAGATATAGAGTCTGGCCCTGGCTGGACCGGCATGGCCTCACACTACAAACTGGGTTAGAGGCACGTAGCGTGCGTATGTATTGTTTGGCTCTTCCTCCGTGGGCCTGTGACCAGTGCGGGTCCCTCTTTCAAGGTGGAGGAACCGCCCACTTCAAAGCTTCCCTTGTACTAGAAGTCCCTTACATTGGGCTAGTGCTCTGAACCTCTCCCAAAATGTCCCCATCAACCCGCCTCCTCTTCATTCGCCCACTATGCCTTTCATCCTCCCTGCCTCCGGGCGAGCACCAGCTAGAAACCTCTGGTGTGTGTGTGTATGTGTGTCTGAGAAAGAGAGAGAGAGAGGGGGGGGGGGGGGGGGATAGGAAGCAAGATTGAGACAGGGAAGGGGTGGTGGTTGAGAGCAAGCCAAGGCATAGAGATCGATGCGGTGTCTCCATACACCTCTCTTAAAGGACCTCTATTCCACTGTATCCGGCCTGGGAGTGAACAGAACACACACAACAACGCAAGAACACACACATGCACACACTTCACACAGCGACGTGAAGATAAGGAGGCAGACATATTGGCATATCATAACAGGGTGTGTCAGCTTTGGTTGTACATGTCTATGAGGAAGTGTCTCGTCACACAGCGTCCCTCCGCAGATGAATTATAGATGATGCTGATGAGACAGATCCTACAATATGATTCATTACTCACTACACTCATAGGAGTCTTGTCGGGGCAACGTCTTCTGCGTAAGTGAAAAGATGTTAATTTGAGATATATGGAGTCGACTCAACTGAACCTAAATTTGTCTCTCAAAGAAACCCCTTCTGGGCAACTCATTGTCAGAGGTCGACAACAGAGAGGAGTGTAGCCTGCACAGTACATGTCATGCTAATATTGATCTGTCTGATATTTGTTTGGAGCATTGCCAACCATTTAGCAGATCTCGAATAGACACAAAATGTGTCATATTGAGGTAGCCTAATTTAACAATTCAAAACAACAAGTCACTGCACGATAATGATAAACCCACATTTAAATTTTGAAATTACTGCATGCAGGTATAATGGTATTACTTCCGACAAACAAAGATATGCCTCACATGTCCACAACTCTTATCCTCTGTCTCTGTCTCAACGTGTCTGTCAGTCTCTTCGGGGAGCTGAACAGATGGGTTGTGGGAGGATGCTGAGATACAGCCCCGGGCCCCGCTGACGGAGCTCTGATAACGGTTAAGGCTGCATAGCCACCGAGGAGCAATCTGATGACAGGCAACGCAGCAGTGAGACGCTGCAGGGGCCAGACCGGGCGGTGAAACCCAGACGAGCTCACCTGACACCCGTCACGGTAGCTAGTTCACCCTCCACCTCTCCTCCTGTCTCTCAGTCGCTGCAGCCACCACCCCCCCCACCCCCCCCCCCCCCCCCCCCCCCACCCCTCCCCCACAACCCCCGCCCGCTTTTACACATCTTACACATGCTCAGTCCTTGCGGCTGGCTCCCTTTTCACAGGCAATGCGGTGTGGGCAAGGAGGATTGCCCAGCTCTTACATGGGGCTCTGTGAATATGTCTAGATGTATCCGGGTTCCCCTACTCTCAATATGAATGATCTGTGTGAATGGAATGGGCACAAAGAGGCTTGTAGGACATCTTAACATCACACTTTCCCTTCTTTGACTGCTGAGCTCATCTATCATTCTTGGCCACTTGACCTCTTAATCAATGTGATGGTACATGGAACAATAGTAAGCCCTACATCTGCATCAAATAATGTTTTTATGTTAACTATAGGCTTTAAAACAAAAGGCAAATTATTGAAACGTCTACATACAGACGATGTATATTGCGGTATAATTCATAGCAAAAAATATAGAGCACAACAGCAGAATGTTATCAGAATGATATTTTAGAACGCTGTTGGTGGTCATTGTAGCAACAGTATTAGAAGTCAAACGGGCACAAGATGGACATTTACATGCGATTTAGACATTTCAGGGACAGCGACAGGCGTGAACCGCGTTGCATGCAACTGAGTGCCATTATCGGCTGTCTGCGTAAACTACAGCCCAGCAAACAACCTCCCATGGCGAGCTGCTTACCTGAGCTGTCCATGGTGCTGCAGTTGTCCTCTCGGAATGGGCCTCCTGCCTTCGGTCCTAGGGTTGCTGCTAACGAGCCTCCGAGTGTGATACCTCCTCTCGCTCCGCTATTGAAGTCCCCGCTGCTATCGACCAACTGCAAAGATTCATAGCCATCGTAACTGGTCTTTTTCTTATAGCCACTCAGCAGGCTCATGAGCACGGTGCCGTGGAATTGTGAATTACATAAAAAATAACGACAAAGCAAAGCATCTACTAGGTGCACATGTCCGAACGACGAAAATATCCGGTAAGACAATAATCCGTCGGCTATTCCACACTGTCCCCTTGTTCTTCCTCGGATATCCAGAGTCAGGCAAGGAATCTGTCATCAGAACCGCATTTACTACGTCTCGCAGGCACGGTTGCAGTCCCAGTTGAGTTAATGGGTCCTTTCAGGGTTTCTGCTGGCTCCGGGCCAATCCTGACAATGCTATGCCGGCGCGGTAGGTGACTGAGGATCGCCTGCTCTGTTGTTATTTGTTTCTATCGCATTACGTTTATGCTCTTAAATTGGCTGATGATAATCTATACCGAACACATAGCATCATAATAGCGGAATAACATGGTTTCAAGTCATACTCCTACAATGCCTCCACTAGTGATAACAAATGCTGCAAAAGCTTTAGCATGTCTGCACAACCATCCAATGCTGTGTTAGCCTTCACAACCCATGCTCTTATTTGCACTCACCCAGTGGTAAAGAGATATAACACAGGCCATGAATAAGGACCATTAGGTAGCTTCACAAGGGGATAATAAAGGGATGGAGAGTAGAGGCATCTTTCAGTCAGCACTGCAGGACAGTATAGTGCTTTGTCAGAGAAGGCACTACACTGTTCAACAATTAAGCTTCTAGACATTTCCCCCCCCCAGCAGAATATAGAGCCCCTTAAGTCAGCTACTTGACGTTCTACAACATGCTTCCTTCCTTGGCCCAGTCCCCTGGCAACTGGAAGCCCTGGATGGTTTCTCAAACGAGGACTTGAGCCTGGGAAACCCTTTAGAAGCAGAGACCTGGACTCAAAAGCCCAGCAGGAAGGAAATGTCCGAAAGGGGGAAAAGGATGCCCACATAACCGGACGGCATTGAGGCAAAGTGGCACTTCATTGTTGGATTTGGTTTTATGTCAGCCAACTTCAAAACATTTGCTCTTTTTGCCCTTTTCCCAAATGTATGCAACTACTCTTAAGGAGATCCTGGGCATCAATAATTACACCAAGACATGCTCCGTCACAGCATTCTTGATGTGTGTGGTGCTCAGATAACCACTACCAGATAAGTGCTGGTGTATTGAAAGGCAACTACATGCAACAGGCCAATTGGGAATGTCAGTCATGGACAAGAGAAAAGTGACACAAAGGACACTTCCCTCCAGAAGCCAGACAACCTAATTTCCATTGCATGCCCAAGAAGGGTCAGTCAGTGCTTTCCCAATGTTGTCTATTTCACTAAGACGCCATTTTAGATGATTGGTTTGGGTGTTTGGTAAAATACCAGCTCTATATGTTGTGAGTCATTGTCATTTTAAGGAGGGCCTGGTCTAGGTTGACCCTGGTTAGCCTTGCAGTGGGAATTAGGTTATTGACATCAAAGCCTGTGTCCACCCTAGAATGGTTTAGTCATTTGGACCTTCTTAAGCTGGTTGTTAGCAATATTGTTCAGGTTAGGATGAAGTTGCATTTTAACAGACTGACCATGTGATATTTTACAGGCCTTTGCCTCGTAAACTGACCTCCTTTTTTGTGCATGATCTACATTCTCAACATGATGCAGGAAGATACACACATTTTAGCTTTGGCCTATTCATTGGCCCATCCCTGTCTTTATTTGTTTATATATATATACATATATATATATATATATATATATATATATATATATATATATATATATATATATATATATATATACATATATATATAACAATGGTGCACATATTACTAAGAATGATCTCACTAAAGGTAAGAGTGTCTTATCAAAAGTAAGTGTATTTTATGGTCCCGCAATATTAGCTTTTCTATGAGCCCAAGATGCATGCATGTCTGCTGTAATAGTGAATTTCACATAATATTTAGGAGTAAAAAACAGATGAATAATTATCCAATCTGATTCAGACCTGATCATCAATTTGCTGGAAAAAAAGACTGGGCAGACCGAATGGGTGCATGTTCTCCCGTTTTGAACAAGTGCTTACAGTATGTTCCCAAAATATGTTGGCAATCATACATTTTTAAATAATTTAGGATTAGAAACTCTAAAATATGGATATACTTGGTAACCATACACATAACTATTAATTATTACCAAAATGGTATTGGTTGCAAAATTTGGATAATCTGGTTATTTTGGAAAGTAAGTGCTGGTTATCGATTGCCCAACGATGCTTTTGACGCAGCAAGGTTAGGTTTCATATTTTAAACATATTTCTTTATTGGAACACGATACACATGCTGTTCCAGTCTTGGGCCCTGGTGAGTTTACATAATCAAGACACAGTTAAATTAGACGCATAACCTCACTGGTTGTCTTTATTCCTTTATGGCTCATTTAAATTATGAGTATTGTTATATTTGTCAGTCTTACCAAACTTAAAAAAAAGTACAGTGGTTGGGTTATAGGCGTATGCATTCTTTAAGTTAGCAGGTTTCCTATAATATTGCCAGTTTATATAACTGCAATATTATATCTTCTCTGACACTTCCTCTGATGATTGAATTCAAAATGTGCAAAGTGATTTTTTTGTACCAAAATATAATATCACAAAGCTTTAGCATGCTGTAAACCATTCCCGCTCAAGCTAAAATGTGAAATGTGTACGTTTTTACAACTAAGAAATTACAAGAAGAAAACGGTGGGTAACACATGGTCTTCTTTGGTGAACAACCCAAACGTTTTTTTGTTATGCTCCTAATTGAACATGCATTCGTGTCTGAACTAGCACCCAGGAAAAAAAGTTTAATCAAATCTAGCATTGTTTAGAATGCTGTTCATATGGGCTTTTGCTATTGGAAAATATATAATCTAAGTACAGAGGACATACTTTATTAATGTTCAGTGTGCTTGTGAAAAGTTAAATGGGCGTAGGCTATTCGTCAACTTCAGTATGGCAACAGATAAAATATCACAACCATGATACATACTGCAACGTGCCTGCTGCAATGCTTCGTCGTGTACCCTGATGTGGATGTGGATGTGGGGCCTACTGCCTTGCCTTCCTTGCAGGGAAAAAAAGCGGATGCATGTTGTTCATGTGATGTGACGCCGGTGATGATGCGACGGTGCTGCATTGGACAGAAGGCTCAACACTGCCATCAAATGAACATTGGCCATCGCGACACTAGGCTAGATAAGATGATGGCTGCGAGGGATTTCCCAAACATAGTATTTCTGGGAAAAAAACATTTTACCTGAAATCAATCATTGAAATACATTAGATCACAACATAACCTTTATAGTTCGTCCAAATGTACGCGGAATCGAAATGCATGCAGCGCAGGTGAATCATTTCTGCTCTGCAATTAGCTTCACATAAGCATAAAGACTAACCATCTACGATTTTTATATTTTATATTTAAGATACAAAAGCTATAAAACAAAGTAGCCTTCTGTACAACAACAGATTGTAGGACATACAACCATTTATACTAGCCTAGCACATAGATGCGAGGCTTAAGCCCTTCTGTATTGACATGGTAACTAAAATTGTTCGTGCGCTTTGCAAATCCGCCAGGATTTCCATATTTCATTCCAGGGCGCACTGATTATTAAAAAATGACATCAAAAAACGAATCAAGAAGCCTATCGAAAACAAGTGATGAGCATATGTCATATGGATGCGGAGTGTGACATTTGCCATCATTATAGTCATCTCTCCTTAAGAAAGGCCTTGATAGATTCGTAAACAATCTAGGTTTTAAGGAAAGCGAATAGCAGGCTACGAATTTAAATACACGTTGTGAAATAATAGTGACCAATGAACATGCACGCAATAAATACAACATGTAGAAAAATCATTGTATGTGACAAGGAGCCATTATGTAATGTATAAAAATATCGAATTGACTCACGATGCTCCGGACCAATGATCCACGGCATGCATTACATGAACAGAATGTTTACCCGAATCAAAAATTATAACAATCAGTTTATCATAGTCCCACCTTTTAAAGCGATTTCTATCATTATCCTAGGAGCGCCGTCCTTTCCTATAGAGATGCGGGGAACCCAGCTGCGCTCATAAATGCCGACCTTTGATTTGTCATCTGCCGCCAGTCAAAGGTCAAAACGACACTTCTTCACTTCAAGCCAAGCTAAGAGGTTTCCGGTAATTACGAGCTCCCCCGTTGGCAACATGATGTTTAAGAAACACATATAGTTTTCATGCTCGATATCATGAAGTGAGCCTCAATGAGCCAGCGGCAGGAAATCGCAGATCTGAAAACGCTGTTGGCCAGCATATCCACGGACGAACTGGCATGCTGTTTATTTATAGATCTGTAAGAGTAAACTACATAGTGTACTATTTGTGAGTCCATCCTACAAAGATTACAACTTGCTGTAACAATAAAAAATATAGATGGAACAACGGCAAAGGATATTTGGATGTGCAATTTGACAAGTTATGTAGTTTGCTTAGTGGAATAAAAAAAGAATACTGCAGTAACACGGTTTTCAACGGATTCACAAGAGAAACCAGATTAGACGTGGTGCATAATCTGTGGGTGTTCCCTCTGGGATTTCCATCCAAACCATAACACTCATGTGATTTACAATACTGGGAAGGATGATAATTAAAATAAAGAGAGTGAGTGTGCGAGAGTGAGAACACATGAGTCTGCATACCAAAAGTACATCCCAAGATACCTGTTAACAACGTCATACACCACCCTTGATGTTGTTGGCCCTCCCAATAATGCCCAACCAATTAAAAATATCAGACAAGATTCTGCTAGCCTTATACTGCTTATGCCCCCTAGGTGAAAGGGAAACAGAAATATTAAGTATGGCTTTCATTCAATTGTAGTTAATAACAAATGAGTTTCATTGTAGTGCATGGGTTTCCGTGGGTTTCCTCCGGGTACTCCGGTTTCCTCCCACAGTCCAAAAACATGCAGGTTAATTGGTGACTCTAAATTGCCCGTAGGTGTGAATGTGAGTGTGAGTTGTTGTCTGTACCTGTGTGTCGGCCCTGTGATAGACTGGCGACCTGTCCAGGGTCTACCCTGCCTCTCACCCTGTGTCCGCTGGGATAGGCTCCAGCCCCCCCGCGACCCTGTACAGGATAAGCGGTAAAAGCTAATGGATGGATGGATGTAGTGCATGGCAGCAATATAACGGATTTCCCTTTAAGTAAATAAACAAAAAATATTCCATATTGAAAATAATTGTATTGTACTTTAATTAAGGCAGGTTTGGACAGATTTGCAGATGCAAAATCTCTCAGAGTGCAATTGTACAACAGCAGTGTTTGAACACAAAGACTTGCACACTTTTGGAACCACAGTAAACAGAATGTAAAATAATACAAAGTACCATCAAATCTCTTCTAATCACATGCACTCCTTCATGTCAATACCTTTTCATATTCTACAAGCAGTAACATTAACTGTTTTTTTATCTGTATGAAAATATCTGTATTTTTTGACACAAAACCTCAGTTACAGCGTCACAATTGAATCATTTTTGACCCCAGGGCAATATAAAAATCTCAGGAACTGTGTATTGTATCTACACCAACAATAACTAGTTAATCTGTCAAAACGTTAATTGTTTCAAACAAAGGGAGATTTCAGACAGCAATCTGAAAACCTGCGGGAACAAAAAGAGCAACATTCTCGATGGAATGTAACAGCATTTCAAACTCTACATCATCTTCATTCTGCAGTCTTCATTCATGCTGAGACGCTATGACACTCGGATGTCGACCAAACCATAAGGATCCAACCACCAGTCCTTCAGGACCGTTGTGTATACAACACTGGAAGTCAAACACGACTGTGTAGCTACCACCTCTGGGTAGTAGCAGAGCATCCACTAAAAAGCCATCTAAATGAATCAAGCATTGAGGAACTATTACAAAAAGGCACTGGAGAACTAGTACAAAGTTGTTAGGCCCACATCACCTCCCAAGGGGTACTTCAGGGAAGGGGGGCTTGGCAGGCATCTGCCTGCTGGGCGTGGATCTTGCTCAAGAGGGAGCTGATGTATGGCCAGATGCGGTCCGTATCTGTGCCCGAGAAAGAGTGCAGAATGCCTTTTGCCCTGCAGGGAAACAGAGTCAACAAAGGGATCGAGATCTGTGTACTGGCTAATGTAATTGTCAGCTTTATAGCTAACATAGTAATATATGACAAGCAAATAAACTCCATCCTATAACAATTTGTAACATACATTTTACATTTTCGTGTTCACTTGTTGATCAACAGTGTTATAACTACACCAAACCAGGAGACAGTAGGTTTTATTTTTCTTATAAAGGGATAGACAGATGAGTGAGCTGAGAACTGACTTGTAGAGGTCTATCACAGGCTTGGCCACATCTTTGTAGTGTCTCAGTCTGGCCACCAAGGCTTCTGCTTTGTCATCCTCCTGCTGAATAAGGTGCTCGCCACTGATGTCATCTTTGCCCTGAGGAGGTGGACAGAGCACAATCTCACAGTCTTGACCTCAAACGGCTAGAACTTAAGTTTATTAAAAACTCACTTTGACCAAGCCAAATCTATGGAAAGGTTGGCACAAAGGAGCTTTGTTCTGACCTGGATTCGCGGGGGATTAAACCCCATATTGTACACCCTGCCGCTGGCCGGGTGGATCCACCTCTCACCCAGCCTCTCCTTCAGAGTAGCAAAGGGGATGTTGAGGCTGATGACCACGTCCAGGTCACACACATTGTTCAGGGCCTCGGCCTGGGCAATGGTTCGAGGAAATCCTGAGAAGCAGAGAAAGGGGAGTGACAGATACTGAGTTACTAATGTGAGCAATGATAAATACTTTACAAACAATGAAAGGTTTATGTGGAATAAAGCATTAACATAGCATGTGAAAGAAGAACATGCATACAATAGGATTGGTTGGTTTTAGAGATTTGTGTCAGAACTGTCTCAGCACTGGACAAGTGACTGTCTAGGTGCGGCTTTCAGACTGTAAACCCCACCAATGTTCAGCCCTTCTTGGCTGATAACCAGAGGATCTTGTTCAGTCCTGTTTCAGTGGCAGTTACTAATCTTTAGAGTGAATAATTGATATCGGTTTTGAATCGCACTGGAGATATTTAACCAGAATGAAAGGGCATGGTCAACAACACACCACAAAAGTAAAGTGCGTGCTATACACTTTACTAATATAGATTGTATATAACTTGTATTCTGCCACTTATTTCTCTATATTTAATAGTCAACATTGTTCTGCAAATAAGTTATCCCTAAATATAACTGGAGAAGTATGGCGAGTTGGCGACCTGTTCATTTACTGTAAGGAATAATTATGTGTGGCTTTATAGGTGCTCACCATCCAGCAACCAGCTGTGGTTAGTTATCTTCTGTAGCCTAGGCAAAACCAGATGAGTCATCACATGATCGGGCACGAGCAGACCCTTATCAATGTATGTCTTGGCCAAGACACCTGCCTCTGAAAAAACAGGAGAAGTGTTAATTGAAATGTGAGATGTTTCTAATCATCACAGAAGGCATGTTATGCCAGTAACTTCAACACAGAGCAACCAGAAGAAAATTGATAAAAAATTGCATTTTGCCTTCTCTTTGAGCTGTACTAGTATCATACCAAACACACATGTTTTTACTTAACTGCCCTGCACTGACGTTTGACTAGTGGAGTAAAGAGCTATTGGCTCATGTGGTGATTAAAATGAGTTTCAGCAGTAGTACATTTTCTCCAGGAGACTCAACCGTCTACAATGAATGGGGTACAGTAGACTGCTAAAGCCAATAATGCCTCACAACATCCAACAAAAGGTACATAATCCTAAATCACAGCGGCAAATGATGAGGCATTATGCTAATAAATATGACTAACAAAACACCATCAATGGCATATTTAAACACCTTGCATAATTAAGCCATTTAGGTATTGCGCAACTATTTTATATTGGCATGGAGCCAAAATGGAGCAAAGTTCTGTTTTCCTCACCTCAACTTTGACCAAACGTTATATGAACGATATGTATGATATGTATGTTATGCATTCATAAACCAGTATTGTTTTAATGTTTTAGACAGTTGAGACAGTTATTTTCTCATTACAACTCATGGACGATGATTAAACATACCTGTGTTTGCCCCTATATTCTCCCGCAGAAAGTGACCACTGGACAGATGTTGGAGACCAAACCTTTGTGCTATTCTCTCGGATATGGTCCCCTTTCCCGAGCCCGGTGGGCCCAAAATGACAGCTCTGAAAAATTTGGCCATTTCTTCCAAACTGCAAAACTAACGTGACGCAATTTTTTTTAGATTTTCATGCACATTTCCCCCTTATATCTTGCAAAACGTAATTCAATATATCTATCATGAAACAACAAATGAAAGAATAACTTTCACTTCACCTTTATTACTTGCACGAATAAAAAAGGAATGCAAAAATGTTTACAAAAGATTACTTCTATAGTTTTGTCAACCTTACCAATTTCTGAAAATTTCCTGTTATTTCAGGTCCTTTTTTGTGGGGGGAAAGGTTAGGCACACACGTAATGACGCAACAGAAATATTATGCCAATTGCTTTTCATAAATCACAACCAGACTTTACAAAGACTTAGGCTAATGTTCTTTAAAAAGATATTTTTCATCCAAAGACACTTTCTTGCCTACGTCTTTAAGATTTTCTTCTGCGAATGAATGGAAGAACTTCTACAACGCCCTACTTATATGCACCTCCCAGACACATCATCAGAAAAAAATGCGGAAAATGTGTGCGCAGAAACCTCTGACGGCACTCTGGTAGCTGTAGTTTTGTACCTGGTCAACATTTGAATAATATTGCAGAATTAACATTATTCGGATGCGCATTCAGAAAGATAAATATAGAAGAAAAATAAGGAAAGACCGAGGAATGTGCGCCATGGGCATTTGTTGTATTATGCGTTTAGGGATTAGGCCTATACATGCTCAAACTTGACTAATGGAATTCAATCGAAATGTCCATTGTATTTTAATCTACAATGGATATTACACACAGTTTAAAAATATTATGAATTTCTGGTAGCATTGATATATGCATCAAATGTCAAGGTAAAAGTTGTAGTAGATATCTGTGCATGAGGTTAAAAACTTTCCATAGACCAATTATCAGGCCAATTGATCCTTTTGGGAAGAATCGTCTACAAGACTACAAGTCGACACTTGTTGACAGCAAAGTAATCATTCAATGCAATAAAGTCTGAAACACTGGCCACTAGCGCAAATACACAAAAGAGACACTGTCATTCCACGCAACATTTGCAGACCAGGCATGTACTTGTTGCAAGCCATACGGCGGCGTCAGTGTCCCAAAGCTATCCAATACTGCGCACTAACGATTGACGTCCTTAGTCAATGGAACCTAACTAATCCACCAGACGAATAATTTTGAGGATTAACATTTAACTCAACTTGTTGTGCATCGAAACCCGGAAGCTTTCTTTTATTATTATTATCATTTTGTCACATGGCTAGCGATTTCAATAACAACAAAAAATGGCGACAATCACGTTGTTCAGTATGGGCTTGCTGCGTCATTAGAAATATTTCTATAAACAAGAGGATCTAACGACAGTTTTGCAGGTGAGAAACGCAGGTAATTGTCCTTAATTGACCAATAACGCCAATAAAACGGGAATTATTCATTCTGTTTTGATTTCTTGCACAATAGCATATTTTGTTTTTATCCAGAAAGGGGTGTGTGCAATGCGGGGCGTTAGCGTTTGGCTGTAGGAGTCATTAGGACGACAACAATATTGGAATTATGTTGGAAAATGTTCTTAAAATTGCATGAAAAATAAAATAAGACGTATTATTGTGTATGCAATCGAATATGTATAAGATTTGTTGATGATCAACTTTTGTTTTATTTATAGAAAACAACAACCATCAAGAAGCAGACTTGTTTCCTTTGTCTCCTGATTTTCTTTTGGTGAAAACGTTATTTTTGGGATAATATAAGCATTTTGCTAAACTATTGATAAAATACACTGTCATTTAAACGCAATAGGCTGAGGAGGCAATGGGCACCATAGGGAACAACATTCAAGTATTGCCAATATGCCATAATCAAACCAAGGTTATGTTTTACTGATATAAGTTGAAAGTTAAAAAACGAGTAGGCCTATATGTTATTTAATTACACGGTTTCTGGCAAGTGCCCTAGTATACCTGAGATATCAGACAGAACCAGCTAATCGAGTTGTTTACATGAAGCGCGGAGGAGGGCGGACAGAAGCAGGGAGGAGTCTCCATCAGCGGGCTACGCGACTGGACTGCTGGAGAAGCTTCGCGCGTTGAGGGAGGAGTCCAGAGAATCATAACAAGTCTGACGTCAGCTTTTTGGTTGGTATAAATTATGCAGCACAGGCACCGCATATAAGTACAGCTATAACTGGTTCAATTATTTGGATCGCAGGATGATACATTATCTGTGATAAATTATGTAGGAATGCCGCTTTAAAGTAGGTAATACAATAAAATAATATGTAGCATCTGTAGGAATTTGGGAAAGGCGAGTCTTGGTTTTCTTGCATTATTTTAAAAGGTGAGCTGCATTATATCCAGCCAACACTCCTGACTCAATCTTTAATATTCAGTTGTGATTGTTTGAACAGTTTTGACTTTGGTCATGGACCGGGTCACTTGAAGTCACTATGCAAAACACTACTACAATTTTGCCAAGGCAGCACAAGTTCGTCTATTTATAGGGGTTGTTGGCAAGGTTCTGGATGAAGTGTGACAGGATACAGGGTTGCTATCAGTTCTAGCTGGCTTACCCTAACTAGTCTGAAGACGGCTGGAGGTTGGGTTGTGCGACAAGTCTATAATCCTTGCTTCTGACTGCTAGATGTGACAGGCTGCCCTTGTTCAGTTATCATAGTGTTGATGCTGTCTACATTAAAGGTACAGTACTGTGATAACTGAAGGATGGCTGCCACCTTGACGACTCTGAGTCGACCCACTATGATACTGTCAACAGAGGGAGCTAGCACTACACCTGTACGTGGAGAGCTCGGGTTTCTATTGTTTTTCAACTTTGCATTAAAATGTTATCTGACAATCGCGTGAAATATTTGAAGGGTAATTTGATATATGATTTTATGCTGTAACAAAGTACAGAATTTTACAAAATAACATGTATAGTTTGCGCAATTTACTAAACACAGTTAGGCCTATGTGATACAATAAAGGTAGACTGTTCACAATGTGTGTTGGCTGAGTTTTATTTATTTATTTTTATTTTATATTTTATTTGTATTTTATATATTAACCATTTAGTACATATGCGAGAGAGATAAATAATGTATTCCATGGAATGGGAATATCTTAATGTTGTATTAAATGTAAAAAGGAAAATAGATTATTAACTTCCCCATAGGAGCAGGCCATAGGCTAAAATATAATAAATGTTTTGAACATGGTCTACAGTATTTGTGATTCAGCGAGACGACATAACAGAACCGACACATGGCAAATGTTCAGCAACGCAGGAAATTTGGAAATCCCGTTGGTTGAGAGTGCATAGAAAATCCTTACACACTCCCAGTTCTCCATGTCTGAACATGTCCTCTCTATTATGTACTCTTTGTGTCGCTGTAATCCGATTAAAATAATACCCGATAATTGTTTCAATGTAAAGCTTAATCCCAAATCTTAACTTGATCAAACTGTCCAACCTACTTAAGAAAAGTTGCATTTTGAATGAGAACTGTAAACCTCAATAACTCATCGCTCCTAGATAAGGAGTTTCAAGCAACCCAGCCCAGTAGCACACGCCATGGAAAGTCCCTCCCATGAGAACAAAATTAACCCCGATTCTCGTCCGTAGTGAGAATAGGATTTTCGCTGGTCTCCTAAATCGTTTTAATACATCGAAGAAAATTATTCCAGAAAATGAAACTGAAATGAAAAACAATAAAGCTTTAGACTAAATACAACACTTGGTTTACAAGAGGAGAGTGCATCTACTTTTTTTTTTTTTTAACTGAGATGTGGAAAACCCAGGCAAAAAGGTTACATTCTAAGGCCAAATAGTAAAAAAACTGCTAGAATTAATTAATCAAAAGCTTCGCTCTCTGCAACATAAACTAAACGTTAATTTCAACACAAGCAGTAGCCTACTAAATCAATGTATTGTTTACACACAAGAACTTGATGCATCATATAGCTGTAGACTCAGTATTAGAGTTTAGAACACAAGCAAGCTACAGTTAAAATGTCTGGGATTTTTGTGAGACCTCTCTACATTTATAACTCACAACGTTCTTCATGTCTGTGGAAGCTCCCTTATAGGGTTAACAACGTGTGAGTGACTGAAAGACCATTGCACCAATCAGATGTGTTGTAACGGCAGCATATTGCACTATTTTCGGGAAAAGGACGTTACTGACAGGAAGGGCTTTTAGACTAAGCTTGCCCCTTCAAACAAGCAAATCGTCAGTTGCCGATGGAATAACATTTTCGTGTTTTAAATATTGACAAATATCTCTCTATTATCTTGTTAAATACAACGAGCCTTACTTAAGTTTATTATAAGTTATTTTTGGGATCTAATGGACGACTAGAAACGGAAGTAACTTGCCAGTTGTCTGGCTAGCCGATAGGTAAGTAACTATATCGGTATCCTTTTACAGTTCAATAGTTTTACATTTATTTGGTTTATAAAACAAATTAAATAGTCTAATATCAACGTTTCCTAATTTAATTATTAGCCACACAGGGAAGAAAGTAATCTCATATCGCCGCCTGGCGTTAACATGTGTTAGCCAATGTTCAGTAGCTTTTTCTTTGGTAGCATCGCTTACCAGCTACCACGGCAGCGTTGAAGTAGGTTGAAGTAGTGACTACTTGGTTAGGGTCCCAGGGATTGTTTGTGAGATTGAATTAAATGATCCACAATTTTACTGTTTCCTGTAGTTTACATTGTTGCAGTCATTGCAAGAATTTAGTTGCACATCCGAAGTTGAATCATTGTATAATTGTATCGAGTACACTACGCGCTATGGTTAATGAGCCCAAACTAGGCAGCTGTATGTCCTTGGCCGTTCACACCTAACTAAACACCACTGCCAGTGTCCAATGTAATGTAATGATGCCTTCCAAATGTCGTTTTGTTAATTAACCTGCTTATTTGGCAACTGGGCTTGTATGTTGTTAAATAATACATTTTACCTATTTTGTGGCATTTTGTTCAGTTACATAAAGATTATTAATAATAATAATAATAATAATAATAATAATAATAATAATAGCTTTAATTTAAGAGCTTCTTTCTGTAAACCCAAGGACGCTTTACAAATACAGAAAGCATTGGCAAAATGAAAACAATTAAAAGAACTAAGTACTTACAGCTCTTAGCCAATGTTTTTAAAAAGTGGATAGAACAAACCCAGCAGTTTTTCTCTAAAGAAATTGGGTTAGAACAGTACTTGCCAAGGGATGCCATCCCTCCCTGATAACTTGTCAACCAGTGGAAAAGGTCACCTTACATATCGGTTCGGCTTTGGCATTATTTTAAGTGGACAGATATTGTAGCTTTTAAGTGTTTGTAAATGTTGTGCTGGCAAAAGGCCAATGTGACAAGGTCCTAAGCATCTGGTTATTTCAATAGAAAATGTAGTGCTTTTTAATATTGATCCAATTGTACCTTTGGTTTCTAACAAGTAATTTGGTTGTAATGTTAGATCTATCTATAACATGTTCGGTTAGAACTCATTCTTAGGATGACGAACACGAATGAATCGTATGGTTTCGTATATCAGACCTCTCACTAGTGGTCTAATTATAGACAATTCTTTCACGATTTGGTCCAATTTAACTGCATGTGGAGATGTGGCTGCCTACAGAAGAACACGATATCAACAGCAGCGAGTTTCTAGGAGCCTAAGTAGTACAATGCCTAGACTATATGTCATCTAATCATCTGCCTTAAAGATACTGATAGTTCATTGAAACTAACAGTATCAATGTAAGCTTTCCTTTTTTCATCTTACTTCTTTTAAAACACCACTTCTTTCACTACATTAGACGAAACATGGGGGTATTCCATGGCAAATAATTGTTAGGTCAGTGTGTGATTTCTTTTCATGACTTTCTAATGGTTCATTCTCTCTCTCTCTCTCTCTCTCTCTCTCTCTCGCTTCACGAAATTCGTTTGAGCTAGTAAGGGGACTTTTATTGAGTCATCATAGAGTACTCCTTAGAATGCGTGTGTGGTTGGGGCTGACTCACTCTCTTCTGTGTAAAAGTAGCTGGTTTCGAAATTGATTGTGAGCTTGTTTTGACATATCAGATCGAACAGTCACGCTTGGCTTTTTAGCTACTAATGATGACGCCTGCTTTCTATGTCATAGCACTTGATGGGCTAAGCATCGCCACTTTGACGTTTACTACTTATCATGTCGGGGAGTTTTAGTGTGTTGGTTTTTCGTACAGAAACTGTACCTTTCACCTTTCCCAATCAGTGTTGTCCGCGCTCTGAAACGATCTGCTGCTCGGTTGTCGCAGATGTAGTGTCGTTACGCACATCCAACAGTAGCTAGCCTCGATGACTGGCATCGTTGCAGAGAACGGACGGATTGTGTTTATGGTAATATGAAAATTTGTTTTTTTTGCGCCACTGTTAAATGCATTGTCGTGGAAACGTTGTGCTTGTTTCTCTCTCCTAAGACATCTCCGATGTCCACAGCTATTGCAGTCTGTCGATACTTCACATACGTTCACCCCACTTTATCTTTGTTTGTGCTGCAATAATCCCTTCATATTGGCTGGTACTCATGGTCTACTTGCCCAGTGTGTTTGCGTGTGTGTACTGTGTGTGCGGCTTTAAGGGGTAGGCCTATTTCATCATTGGAAAAGCACTGTGAGAAAGGACAGGAAATCGAGGAGAGAGAGAGACACATCAGCACAAGGCCATTGCCAATGTTGTGTGCTCTGGATAGTTTCTGGGTAAGCCCGCCACGGACAGAGCGTCTGTGTTCACACGGTGGACATTACATTACAGTCGTTCAGCAGACGCTTTTGTCCAGTGTGTTTTATTACAAGTAGTGATTTCAACATGAGAAGATTAAGAAAACACAACTCCGGTAGATAAATATGCGCATCCCTAACCCCATCGCCTAGATAAGAGCCATGTCGGTGCCACATAAGCACCAGGATACAGATTGTGCGTGACAAATCGTCGGCTAAGAGAAATTACGGCGCTTCCTTTAAGGAAACAAAATGGAAGGTGGCCATAGACTTTGCGGTCCTAATCTGAAGGAGGTCGTTCCACCACAGGGGACACTTGGACGAAGGAAAGTGGTGACCGGGGTGCCAGGCTGCCCTTTCTATGGAGTGAGGGGGCAACAAGGCAACGTGTCCCCGGGCAGCAGAGCACAATGGTCGGGATGGGGTATAGGGTCTGACTGTCGACTGTTGGCGCTTGTTGTTTGTCGCCCTCTGTGACCATAAACCTGAGGGAACATGCTGACCTCATTTTGTGTGTGTGTGGTCCACAAGTGCCACCACCACCCAGCGCTCCCAGTAGTAGGTCAGATCAGAGCAGTGCCCAACTGGGGGGCTCGGCCCATTGGGGCCGTTATGAAACCGAATGTGTCCCAGCCACCATGGGGGCCCCGGCAGGCAGGACTCCACAGGCAAGCGAGCACAATCCCCTGCTTGTGGAGCTAATGGCCCCATCAATATTCAGACCAGGGATAGCCTGTTCTCCTGCCTCCTGTCAATGAGTGCACGCGTAGCGCCTGCGGTACCATGTCCTCCCTGCGGCCGTGCCCGTGTGTTAGATGTGTGTTACGGAGAGCAGTGTCGCAGTGGGCGGGTGTGGTTGGAGGTGGACATCATCGCAGTAGATGTGTTTAGTCACCGAGGTCTTCCTGCAGTGGTCGGCCCCCCGTTGGTGTGTTGGGGGTATTGTGCCAGCCTATTGTCTGTGTCATCGTCCGTCGACTTAAGCGCTACACGCTGAGCTCATGGCAGGGTCAGTGTGTCTGTGCCGTGACATTTACCGAGGGCCTGGCATGGTGTTTTTACAGGGGATTCATAAAGCCTATTATCTCATGAATCAACTCTTTCCTCTAGTGCAGACCTCTTTTCAGCTGCCGACACACATGATCACACACACCATCCCACACACACGCATTGTGTCCATCCTGCCCCCACCCCCAGCACCCACTCACCTGCGCTCTCTCTCTCTCTCTCTCTCTCTCTCTCTCTCTCTCTCTCTCTCTCTCTCTCTCTCTGTGCTCCACCCTCCAGGGGTCTGAATGCCAATCCAGGGGATGATGGAGCTGGGCAGGCAACTGTGCGGGAAGATGAGGAGGTCCAGGCGGGCCGAACTGCACACGTCTAGCCCCGCCAGGGGCCTGGAGATCCACTTCTACCTGCCCGACACACACCAGCTAGAGTACTTCAAAGACTCCCATAGCGCCGAGCACCTGTGTGTGGAGGCCGCCAAGAGATGCAGTAAGTCCCAGAGTGTGCCCTATGTGGTATTGTGTGTGGTTTGTGTGTTTGTTTGTATTTGTGTGTATCATGACTATGGGTTGAAGTGTCACATGAGTTATTGGAACATTTACTAGAGAGGGTTTGCATTTAGGCATGGCAATCCTTAGAGCATTTTGTATTGTAAAAAGTGTTGGTTCCCCTTTCTCAGTACTACTGCAATTTTTGCGAATTGGACTTGTGTATTCCTTATGCAATCGGTTTGAATCATTGTGTAAGAGGTTGGCCAGCACTGCCTGTGTAACCTCTGGTCTGCCTCATCAGCATAATCGGGAGAGGGGAGAGGGGAGAGGGGAGAGAAGAGAAGAGAGGGGAGAGAATCGCTGCGTGGGTTGGGCCAAGGCCAGCCCCAGGCTGGGCCACAGCACTGGCAACTAGAGGGTCCAGAGAGGAGGGAGCCCAGCTCTGAGAGGGGCCACGATCATGAGCGCGAGGAGAGAAATGCTGGCGTCGCCGTTTCACTTCCAGAGCTGTCATAGGCCAATAGTGTTGTCTCCTGGAGTGGTTTCAGTCGACCCATAGAATAAAGACAAAACTATAAGACCCGAGAAATACAGTCGGACCAAGAATGGTGAAATTCTCCCAGTCTTATCCCCATTTGGCCATCCTACGTGTGAAAAGTGTATCCCTTTGTTGTTTCAGTGGTCTCACGCACTCAGTGTTTTCTCTACCCCCGAACTGGCCTTCATCCCTACCAAACGCTACGGAGTGTCTACATTATCTAGACTATTTACATCCTCCAGTCAGACTGAAATATTCTGGCCTTGAACTCCTGGTGGCGTTATTCTGCTAAGAGCTATGAGTACAACACGTTATAGTACCTTTTATATTTCATCAAAAACTTGGTTAAATGTTTAGTGTGAACCAAATTTCTCCCTCCAACAATAGAACTTGTAAACAGAGTGCCGATACGAACGCCTGGCCTTTGGACTCGGAGGCCCAAGCCGATGACACAACATGGACTGTGTGCGTGCGTACGTGTTCGTGGGCGTGTGAGGAGATGGAGTTGTCAGCGTGCCAGTGAATCGCAGGAAGCTCTCTGCTGCTGGTTTTCCTGGCTATGTTCCTCCCGTTGAGACGTGCACGGGTGACGATCGATGACAAACACACGGTCGTGCACACACGTCCGCGCTGTGGTGTAGCCCCTTTTTGCTTTACTCGCGGAACCCTGCTGGTCCAGGAATGCCTTCCCACAGTCCGAAAGCAGCTTTTCCGACGCCGTGTGTATTCATACCACGTGCCTAGCTAGACCCCTGACTCCAGCATTAACTCTTCACTGTGACCCAACAACAGGCCATTGTTAACCATGCGCTGTGGCTTAGCGACCGTGACAGGCAGTGAGATGGAGAGCGATATGGCCATCTAGTTTTGTGTCTGTATTTGTATTTGCATTTGCATGTGTGTGTGCAAAGGGTGCCGTACATCTGTTAAAAAACATCGTTGTGTCCCAATAAGTATCGGTGTGTCTGTGTGCATGCGTCACTGTGTTTGTGTGCGTGTCCTTTTATTCGTGTATGTGGCCTGTAATAGGCAGCCTGTCACCCCGAAAATACGAATTTACTGCTTTTGTCATACCGTTCCGCCAGAGATTTCTCCGCTGTGCCACAACCTGTTTGGCTTGTTCGACGAGGCCAAGAGACTCTGGTATTCTCCCAACCACCAGTTTGAGATCAGCGAGGACGTCACAGTCAAGCTGCACTACCGCATGAGGTGAGCGCCGCCTGCCCCGCACAGGTCACGTGCTACGGCTCTGCTCAGCCGAACAGGTCACATCAGTTACTGAACGAATGGGTAACAATGTTCCCAAACCCACCCATTCTTTTCCAAACACATGTTGCCATTGTCAGCCTGTCTCAGCGTTCCATCTCTCCAGTGTCTGTCACCTGTCTTTTTCCCTCTCACCTCCAACGGCATGTAAATTATTCAACAGCCCATGTCATACCAGGACGCCGTGTGGCCTAGGCTCCGCGTGGCACACACACACACACACACACACACACACACACACACACACACACACACACACACACACACCCCATGCCCAGGTGTCAGGGGGAATGGCCTGTCACCGTCGCTGCCCCAGCAGCATCAGATAAGGTTAGAGAACAGCTCGGGCCGGATGTCTGGTGCTCGACAACACGCAAAGGAGCCCAGCGCAGCCGTCTGTGTTTACCCAGCGCTGCCAGGTAGCAGCACGCTGTCGAGACGGCAGCTCTGGCTCTCTTTGAGCCCCGTCGACGCCTCGTACCCCCGAGCAGCGTGAACGAGCGGCGTGAAGTAAGAGCAGCAAACGTGTGGTCACCCACAAAGGCAGTTCCTCTTTCCGCTCTGCGTCTCTGGTTTGAAGGTGGGAGGGCGAGGGCGCCTTGCTCGGCTGCTTCACATGGTCGGCCCCCGTTTGTCAACAAGCAGGGCGGGAGCACGTGAGCGGTACAGTCAGATCACGTACGCAGCTCCAACCCCTTTTTTTGACTCGTCTACTTTCCTATGCAGTCGTGATGACATTTCTGCCATTTTGAAGGCAGGGGTTGAGTCTGTCTTCAGATGGTGGGTGTTGGACTGTGAACCTGCGTTTCAGTCAGGCTGTAGTGCACCTGTCACGGAAGCGCTCCCTGCACGGATTGTGTGCTTAAGTCTATTCCTCTATCAGGCATTTTATTACACCATACACAGTACACACGCTTCCTTTTTTTCCTCACAAGCAGAGACACACACACACACACACACACATCCCCACAGCCACGGTGTTGTGAAGTGTTGCTCTCTTCTCCCTGGCCAGGTTCTACTTCACTAACTGGCATGGCACCAGTGAGAGCAAGTCCCCAGTGTGGAGACACTGCATCAGCAAGCTCAGCAAAGGCCTCTGCCAGCGCAGCGTCCCCGAGGGCACGCCCCTGCTCGACGCGGCCTCGCTCGACTACCTGTTTGCCCAGGTACGTGTGCGTAGGTGTGTGTGTGTGAATGCGTGTGTTGCAACGGTACAGTGCAGTTTGAGTCTTTTTTTCCCTGAAGCTTTTGTCTACAGCGTAGCTTCCTACTGCATGTCAACGTAAATATCAATCTGGAATGCCGTTAAAAACCCGCATGCAGTAGTTTTGTATTTTGGATCAATCGTCAAGACATTCAAATGGTGCCACAGTTTTTGCAAGCAAACATTTCTTTCAAAATACCTGAACAATATACAGTACTGTGCAAAGGTTTTAGGCAGGTGTGAAGTCTTTAAAGTTAGAAAAATATATATATTTATAAATATAAATGTTAAATGTTTTTTTTTTTATTCATTCATAAAACACAAAGTAAGGGAAAGTTTGGTGTGACCACCCTTCGCCTTTAAAACCGCATCCCCTGCATAAAACGTATGCACAGTACTGCATATGCAGTATATTATAGATGTAATTCCTCTGTTAAAAAAAATAATATATACATAGCATAGTGGATGTGTGTGGCTGTGCGACCATGGTGGCAGGCCGGTTAATGTGTGGGTGTGTGTTTGTCCTCTCCCGCAGGGCCAGTATGACTTCCTGAAGGGCCTGGCGCCTGTGCGCAGCTCCCTGACAGAGACGGAGCAACACGACATAGAGAACGAGTGCCTGGGCATGGCCGTGCTGGCCATCACCCATTATGCCAAGACCAGGGACATCCCGCTGTCCACCGCCTCCGCCGAGATCAGGTACACACACACACACACACACACTGACTGACTGATCTAATGTCCAAGGCATTTCCCATGTGTTTGGAAAGGATTTGGGAGCTTAGCTTTTGTACAGTCCTCCATGATCATACTTTTCTTTCCATAAACTGTTCAGGATTACAACAAGTCTCAGCCATTTCCGCTTAGCTTCACCCCATTGCAATATTTCCTGGTAGCACAGGCTTTACATTCTACTCCTTTTCTTTTAACCCTTTCCCCGTCCGTCCATCCCTTCCCTTCCTGTCCCCTCGCTCTCTTTGCCCTCCCCGTAGCTACAAGCGCTTCATCCCCGAGTCGTTGAACCGCAACATCAAGCAGCGCAACTTCCTGACCCGCGCGCGCATCAACAACGTCTTCAGGAACTTCCTGTACGAGTTCAACCGCCGCACCATGCGCGACAGCCACATCGAGCCGTACGACCTGAAGATCAAGTACCTGGCCACGCTGGAGTACCTGACCACGGGCCTGGGCAGCGAGCTGCTGGAGCCCGCCGCGCTGCTCATCCACCAGGAGGGGGAGCTCTCCAACGGGGACTACTACAACGGCACGGGGGGCAACGGGGCCAACGGGCGCCAGGTCCTCAGCGTGCTGGAGAGCGGCGCGGACATGCAGGTGCTGGTGACGGGCACCACAGGGATCTCCTGGCGGAAGAAGCCCGTCGAGGTGAGCGCCGGTCGGGCAGGCGCCTGCACCTGTGGGAGGGGAGGGCGTCTGTGTGAAGTGGGTGGGTAGGGAGTGCGTGCGTGCGTGTGTGTGTGTCTGTTTCTGTTTCTGTCTTCAATTCAGACTAGAGGGATGATTCTTGGATGTGGATGGGAGTCATAGAGGTCTGAATTGGGAGTCCCAATGAGTTAAAGTTTATTACATTTTTGGAACGTTGAATCCAATTAGAGGCAGTTGCCGGGGGTGATTGTTCTGTTTGAAATGGAAAGTCAGTCCCATGACGGAAGCGTTCTTTGTCGTCTCTGCCATCAGAACGTCCCGGTTCCCAAAGAGAAGGCCAAGTCCAAAAAGAGCAAGCCGGACCCGAGGCCGCAGAGCGACAAGAAGAAGAAGGACGACGGCTGGGTGGTCTTCTGCGACTTCCACGAGATCACACACATCGTCATCAAGGAGCTCACCGTCACCATCTCCAGACAGGACAACAAGAAGATGGTGAGATACACGCACGCACGCACGCACACACACACACACACACACGTTCAAGCAAATGATTTATAGTCAAGCATATCCATTATCCAAGAGTGACAGAGAAGGCGTCTACGTCAATAGGCTGTCTGGCTGTTTTCCTGTCTAACATCGACACACTGACTCACCATTTGTTCTCGGTGCATTAGTCATAATATCTCCCAAACTGTATCGGGTTACATGCCAACTACACACAGCTATTCAGAACATGGTATTCCCTTTTCATGTGTACTTTGAACTGTCAATCTGGTTCCTCCACCCTCTGCGGCCTCGCCTCGCCTCGCCTCGCCTCTCCTCTCCCCAGGAGATGCAGCTCAAGTCCAGGTTAGAGGCCCTGTCCTTTGTGGCCCTGGTCGACGGCTACTTCCGCCTGACGGTGGACGCCCACCACTACCTGTGCAGAGAGGTGGCCCCCGCCTCTGTGGTGCACAACATCAACAACGGCTGCCACGGACCCATATGGTCAGCGCTCCACCCTTTTTCTCTGTGTCCGTACGTCTCTGAAGTGTGTGTGTCGGAGACGGCGCCTTCTGACGGCCCCGGCTCTGTTTGTCCCTCTGCCCCCCCCCCCCCCCCCCCCCCCCCAGCACGGAGTACGCCACCCACAAGCTGCGCGAGGAGGGCAACGAGGAGGGCACGTACGTGCTGCGCTGGAGCTGCACCGACTTCCACCACATCATCATCACCGTGGTGTGCAGCGAGGTGAGCTGCTGCTGGTTACAACACCCTCGCCCTGCACAGCGTTAGTCTCTGAGCCCGTCTGCGGTTACAAAAAGGGTCACGTGGAGTCTGCCGTGAGGAGGTACTAACGCTGCCTCCCGAAGGTCCATGTGAGTGCGGAAAGCAGCGAGGAAGATAGTCAGCCCCGCACTACCTCCGTTGTTAACGATACCTTGCAAATTGACGTCGGTGGAATCTCCGCCGTTCCGGGACGCAGCATCCCAGCTCGAGGCCATTTGCGTTTTTGTTCCAGGGAACTTGTCTCTGCAAGCCAGTCCAATCCCCAGCCGGCCGGGCTGCACTGGAGTTCCCTAGGGGTCAGGTTACAGCAGGTCACACTCTCACCCACTGTATATAGAACTATGGAGACACAGGAAATCCTCCTGGAAATGATGTTAGTTCACCAGAGAGACGTCCTCGTTCCCATGATAGGGGCTGTAGTTACTGAGGGTACAACGAGATGCATGAGATCATCCAAACTGCTGGCCTTGTCCTCATGGTGTGCACCCACAAGTTGTGCCATTCTGTGGAGTTATCTGTTCATGAGTTCATGGGAAACCTTTTAGCCCCTTTACCTCCCCCCCCCCCCCTCCAGATGGACCTGGTCCAGTCGCGGCAGGTGACCCTGTACAAGAACTTCCAGATCGAGGTGACGTCCGAGGGCTTCTGCCTGTACGGCACCAAGGGTTCCCACCTGTCCCTCCACGCGCTGCTGGAGCACCTGTCGGGCCAGAACCTCCGCTCCGACAACATGTGCTTCCAGCTGCAGCGCTGCTGCCCCCCGCAGCCCCGCGGTACGGACCCCCCTCACCCCTTCACCCATAAACACCCACACTCTCAGGACTCCTCCACACACACACACACACACACACACACACTACACACAATACTGTTCCACACCTCCCCAAGGTATTCACACACACACACACACACACACACACACACTACACTGTTCCACACCTCCCCAAGGTATTCACACACACACACACACACACACACACACACACACACACACTAAGCAATACTCCTCCACACTGCCCCGTCCATTTCAAAATACTTTTTCAAGGGACTCTGTAGGCGTTGTTCATGTTTCCCGCTGGAGGAATGAATCTGAGAGGAGCATCAGCATAAAGGTGTGTGGGGGACCGTACGGACAGACAGCGGGTCAAATCCCTCCAGGGACGGGCGAGATTTGCATTTCAGATCACTCCTCTGTTTGCTCAGCGTGTGTGTTCAGTCTTCATGTCCGCCCTGCCTCTGACCTTCAACGTGTTTACACCATGCACTGTATTTATTTGCTTTCCCCTAGCTGCTCCTTACCATGGCAACCGTCCATGTTTCCAGGCTTAACTCTCAAGCTGCCGTCCTACTGTTCATAGCAGTGAGTGAGTGTGTGTGTGTGTGTGTACATGTACGTGTGCGTATATGTGTGCGTGCACGCTCATATCGGGCAAGGTGTGTTTACATCTGCGGAGACAGAAAGTGGGTCTGCAGGTCTCTGAGAGGCAGGAAGAGAAGTTGTAAATGCTGGTTTCTGGAGGCAAGTCTCGGTTCTGTTTACTTCAGACGAGGAAGGAGAGAGACGGGGAGGAAGGAAGTGAGGTCGGGGGGGGAGGAAGGGAGGTTTTTGCGGCCGGTTTTTATGGGGATTGGACAAGTTGCTGTCGTCGCATGAGAGAAGAGCTGAACAGTGTCACTCGCCTAAACAAAGCAAAAACAATAACATGTTTTCCCTGGTGAGGATCCTCTGTGTGCTTGTGTTATCTGAACAGTGTGTGTGTGTGTGTGTGTGTGTGTGTGTGTGTGTATTGTGTTGTCAGTATGCTGAGCAGAGTTTCTGAAACCACAGTATGTTCTCTTTGTCACAACATCACTCCCCCCCCGGGCAAACACACACACACACACACACACACACACACAGGCACTCTGTGTTCAGATATCAAACAAACTCCCTTTCATGTACCACAAATATAACCTTCACTATCTAGAAGTAAACACAACAAGACCGCAGATGTGGACTTCAAATCTGACTGTACAGCTTGACAATAATAGTGTGTGTGTGTGTGTGTGTGTGTGTGTGTGTGTGTGTGTGTGTGTGTGTGTGTGTGTGTGTGTGTGTGTGTGTGTGTGTGTGTGTGTGTGTGTGTGTGTGTGTGTGTGTGTGTGTGTGTGTGTGTGTGTGTGTGTGTGTGTGTTCGTTCCAGAGGTCTCCAACCTGCTGGTGGTGACCAAAGAGCGGGTCCTGGTGCCCCAGACGCCCATGCAGGAGAGCCAGCTCAGCTTCCATCGCATCCTCAAGGAGGAGATCACACAGGTATGGCTACCTACCGCGTGCGTGCGTGCGTGCGTGTTTATAGTACCTACAAAACCACCAGCACACGGGGTCACACCAACCTCAGCCGTCCCCAGTCCACCCAGGCTTCCCCCCATCATGCACCCTAACACAGGCCCGGTGCTAACCCCCCCTCCTCCCCTCCGCTGTGCCCCCTCCTCAGTTGGAGCACCTGGGCCTGGGCACCAGGACCAACATCTACAGCGGCATGCTGCGAGTGAAGAGCGAGGACGAGGACGACTACTACGGCGCCTTCCAGGAGCTGAAGGTGGTGCTCAAGGTGCTGGGCTCGGGCCACAGAGACATCTCCCTGGTGAGACCCCGCTCACACACACACACACACACACTCTCTGCACAGGTCTTTGCTTCCGGTAGCTCGCACTGACTGTCCCGTCTGTCCCCCCGTCCCCTCAGGCCTTCTTTGAGACGGCCAGTATGATGCGCCAAGTGTCCCACAAGCACATCGCCCTGCTCTACGGAGTCTGTGTGCGCCACCTGGAGAGTGAGTACAGTGTGAGTGTGTGTGCGTGTGCCTGTCACCTACGGAGACGTTGACGGGCGTCTCTGGCTCTCTCCCTCCCAGACATCATGGTGGAGGAGTTCGTCCAGCTGGGTCCCCTGGACGTTTTCATGAGGAACCAGCAGAGCCCGCTGGGCACGCCCTGGAAGTTCCTGGTGGCCAAGCAGCTGGCCAGCGCCCTCAGCTACCTGGTGAGTCAGACGGAGCGCCGCACCCCCACAGTGGGACCAGATGTTTTCACCTCAGATTGAGATGGACGAGGCAAAACGAGTTCAATGCTAAAAATGACAAGGACAATGACGTTAACGATATTGTAGCGCTGTTCCATTCTTAAGGTCATTGCATCTTGATTAGATTCTATCCCCTCCCTGCGTTTACACACACACACAAACACACACACACATATCCATACAGTTCATGTTCACATGGAACACCAGTTTATGCACTGTGATAGATACCCTAGCTGACTGTTTTCTGTCTGTGTGTGTGTGTGTGTGTGTGTGTGTGTGTGTTCCTATGTGTTCCTATGCAGGAGGACAAGAAGCTGGTCCACGGCTTTGTGTGCACCAAAAACATCCTCCTGGCCCGGGACGGTCTGGACAACGACGAGGGAGGGCCCTTCATCAAGCTCAGCGACCCGGGCATCCCCATCACCGTGCTCACCCAGGAGGGTAAGCACACACACACACACACACACACACCTGTAAATTGTCCGGGTAGGAGCGCTCAGCGCCGCGTGCTCGGTTTTATCGAGTGCTTTAAAGACTTTTGGCAGCGCTGAGTGAATTGTGTTGGCGGGAATGCGGACGGGGCCAAGGTCAGTTCTCTGCCGGCCCATTTCCCCTCAGACCACGTCATCCAGTTTCACCTCTGCTTTGGGCGGGCTCTGCCCCCCCTGGGATTGAATGGACACCGCGGGGCCCGCAAATAGCTCCGCTCTAACAGGCGCCTCCCGTCCTCCCGTCTCCCCCGTCCCCCATCACTTAGCACCGCCCCCTCTCTCTCTCCCTCCATCTTTAAACCCCCCTCCCTCCCTCCTTCCTACCTCGGTCAGCTTTTGTGTCTCTTGGCCAGCCTTGACATTCCTTCTTCGTTCCCCGCTGCTCGCTCCTTTCCTCCTCCTCCTCTGCTCTCCCCCCCCCCCCGCAGCCCCCCCCCCCCCCCCACTCACTCTGTCTCCATCTCCATCTCTCCCTAATCCATTCTCCCTCTCCGTCAGCGAGTCTGACTGGAACAGGCTGACACACTGTCCCCGAGTGTGTTCCAGTCAGCTGCTCTCGGGCGGTGGGGGTGGGGGTGTGTGTGTGTGTGTGTGTGTGGGTGGGGGAAGACGTTGGCTGTGGGCCAGCCCCCTGGCCCCGTCTGGCTCAAGTCACATGACTGGTGGTGGTGGTGGTGGTGGTGGTTGTGTGTGTAGGGGGTGAGTATAAAGAGCCTTTCCCAACACTTTCAATAAGAGCATCAGTTCTGCAAATCCAGGAAAAGACTTTACTGGGGGGTCAGGGCTAATGGCTGGCAGTGGGGCTAAGTAGCCAAAATGGTGTTTGTGAGTGTGTGTGTGTGTGTGTGTGGGAGATCTGGTATACGTCGTCTTGCCTTTGTTCATGTCATGTTATGCGTCGGTCGATTCCACTGGAAGACAGGCTGAACTGTTTTTCCCATCATCTTCTGCTGTGTTGTATTGATCGGCCGGCATTGACCTAGCCTGGTGCCGGTGGAGTTCCCCCAACTCTCAGGAGAGGAAAAGTGAAAGTTCAGCTAATGCCGTCAAAGCCAGCTCTACATATTAGATCTGCTCGTAGCAAGTTGCTTTTCACAAAGAGCAGGATAAGGTCAATGCAAGTTTAGGGAAACTACAATAAAATGAGTCTATTTGCATACATGTTTGATGTACAACACTCAGTCTGAGCGATACCACGGCAGCCAATTTGCGCCAGACTTGCTCACCCAACATACAGTATATTACGACAGATTTGCTCACACATAGGACGCAATGGCTGGTCAAGGCACTGGTAGGAGAATGGAGCATGTTTTTGATGGTGGGAGGAAACCGGAGTACACGGAGGAAACCCACACAAACACGGGGAGAACATGCAAACTCCACACATAAAGGCCCCTGGGTCAGGTGGGGTTTGAACTCAAGATCTTCTGCAAACCACTGAGCCACCATGCTGCTCTAATGTTGCAACAATGTTAGGTGTGCACTGTAAAGCCACTTCTATGCAAAAATTCTGTAGAGTTGTCCTGTTTGTTATATATATATATTCACATGCCATGAATGTGTGTGTGTGTGTGTGTGTGTGTGTGTGTGTGTGTGTGTGTGTCACACAGAGTGTGTGGCACGCATCCCCTGGATCGCCCCCGAGTGTGTGAAGAGCGTGTCCAACCTGAGCGTGGCGGCCGACAAGTGGGGCTTCGGGACCACCCTGTGGGAGATCTGCTACGACGGAGAGGTGCCCCTCAAAGAGAAGAGGCTCACAGAGGTGCGCACACACACACGCACGCACGCACACACATTACCGTCAAGATGTTCAAGTCGCTGCCCCATTGCTATACCAATCCCCTCCTGTCTAAGCTGAATATGAACTCTGCACTGTGTGTTTTCGCCTCATTGTGTCTGTGAGCAGAAGGAGAGGTTCTACACCGCTGAGTGCCAGCTGGCCACCCCAGACTGCCCCGAGCTGGCCAAGCTCATGACCGACTGCATGACCTACGACCCCCGCAAAAGACCCTTCTTCAGGGCCATCGTTAGGGACATAGAAGACCTGGAAATGCAGAGTACGTCTCTCTGTCTGTGCGCAAATGTTTGTGTATGCAGAGGGAGTTGTTTGTGTGTGCGTGGGTGTGTGTGTGTGTGTTTTTAGTGAATGCTAATCCATAGATGTTTTTATAGCCTGGGTGTATAGTTCCAAAGAGACCGGTTTAGTTGGATCGTTTAAGGCCATATGTAAGCCGGACGCCTATGTGTGTGTGAGCAGCGCTACGTTCATAAATAGCAGTCTAATCATATGTTACCGAGCGGCGCTACATTCGTGAGTAGCTCTCCTAGTGCTTCTCCCTGTGAGCCGTGGCTCGTTCCGGCCGCAGTCAGCACAGAGCGGCCTCCGGCTACGCACAGACAAGTTGTTGACTTAGTCTGTGCCAGGGAAGAGGAAGTACAGAGCGCTTCCCCCCCTAAACTGGGCCCCTCGACCGCCGGACGCGCTCAACACCCCCACCTGGTGGACAGACTAGATACCAGCGCGGTGACGAGTAAAATCCTCTCTCAAATGGCCAATTCAGAAAAAGGGAATTTGGTGTGAAGCACTGCGAGAACTGTAGCAAGAATGATTTGCGCTAATGTTCCCTTTGGTAACCGTACCCATTCCCGTGTATCCCTGCTCGCCTCCCTCGCTCTTCCAGACCCGTCCATCAAGCCCGTGCCCACCCCGGATGTGGACCCCACCGTGTTTGAGAAGAGGTTCCTCAAGAGGATCCGAGACCTGGGAGAGGTAACTCACTCACCACCCTCTCTCTGTGCTGACACTGTGCAGTTTGTGCGTCTTAGCGTGCCTATGTCACCGTTTGGTAATACTCTGCAACCTAATTTAAGCAATGTCTCACTATAGGTTTGAATAAAACTGTGTGTGCGTGTGTGTGTGCATGTGTGCGTGTGTGCAGGGCCACTTTGGCAAGGTGGAGCTGTGTCGCTACGACCCGCGTGGAGACCGCACGGGCGAGCTAGTGGCCGTGAAGTCCCTGAAGCCGGAGAACAGCGGTGAGGAGAGCACCACCCTGTGGGCCGAGATCGGCATCCTCAAGGAGCTCTACCACGAGAACATCGTCAAGTACAAGGGCATCTGCCAGGAGGAAGGTGGGCCGGGGCGCTCTCTGTGTCTCTCTGTCCTCTCTCTGGTCTCTCTCTGGTCTCTCTGTCCTCTCGCTGGTCTCTTTCTGGTCTCCTGTCTCCCACACACACACACACACACACACATACACAGAGTACTGCTACAAATGCACGTCGGCACAAACACCCTCTCTCTCTCTCTCTCTCTCTCTCTCTCTTACCCGACCACACATTGATCAGGGCACTCCAAACTATTTGCCATGCACATGCCGGATCCGCTTGTGACCTATGGGGGCATCCTCACGCCTGTGTTTGAAATGGCCGTCGCCTCCATTTTGTGTGTGTGTGTGTGTGTGTGTGTGTATGTGTATGTGTATGTGTATGTGGGTGTGGGTGTGGGTGTGTGTGTGTCTAGGTGGTCGTGGCATCAAGCTGATCATGGAGTTCCTCCCTGTGGGCAGTCTGAAGGAGTACCTCCCTCGTTACAAAGCCAAGACGAGCCTGAGCACTCTGATGAGCTACGCCGTGCAGATCTGCCAGGTACAACACACACACACACACACACACACACACGCACGCACGCACACAGGATATGTGCCAGCTAAATGATGTAACAGTAAGGGGAAGCTAGCTCCTCTGTGAGCCACGTGCCTTCCAGTCTAGTTAAAGCGTGGCTAATGAGATTGAATGTAATTGTTTGAATCTCTGTGCTGTTTTTGAACTCAGCCATGCATGTATTCGAATCGCTTATCATCACTGTCCTTGTAACTCAGTGATAGGCGTGTAAAAGACACATAATCACTATGCTTCCTCCCGGTTCAGGGAATGGACTACCTGGGATCTCGGAACTACATCCACCGGGACCTGGCGGCCCGGAACGTCCTGCTGGAGAACGAGGGCACGGTGAAGATCGGCGACTTTGGCCTGACCAAGAGCATCAAGGAGAACGAGGGCTACTACAAGGTCAAAGACGAGCACGACAGCCCCGTCTTCTGGTGAGCCAAGAGGGAGTGACGGGGGGGGGGGGGGATGGATAGAGAGAGAGAGAGAGCGAGAGAGAGAGAGGTGGGGGAGGAAGACGGCCACAAAGACTGGTGGAGGGGACAGAGGGAGACAGAGAGAGAGGGAGAGAGGGAGCAAGTGGGATAGCCTGACGGAGAGATGGGGGAGCAAGTCAGAGAGCTCAGGAGAACCCAGCGCAGGCCTCGGGGGGCTCTGTGTCCAAAATGAAAGATTCATAAATCTGTTTGTTTATAGGACGGTGCATTTTTCATAGCCTGACAGGCTGGAGCCCGTGTCTACTAAAAGCCAGTGAGGAGAGAGCCAGCCTCCGTGAGGGGATGCTTCTCCACAGAGTGGTGCATTATTGACGTGTGTGTGTGTGTGTGTGTGTGTGTTATTTTTTAAGGTACGCTCCCGAGTGCCTGCTTCACTGCAAGTTCTACAGGGCTTCAGACGTCTGGTCCTTTGGAGTCACCATGTACGAGCTCATCACCTACTGTGTCACCTCCTGTGGCCCCATGTCGGTCAGTGACTCACACACGCACGCACACACGCATGGCTTTTTCTGACGCCACACTTCTTAATAGAAGTTATAGGTAAAGATCAGAGCAGGATGTCCTAGGCCACCTTGAAAAGACGAGTCGTCTTAAGAACACGTAAAATATCTGCGCGCGTTCCAGCTCCTTTCGGATGAAAAGAAAATGAAGTAGGAGCGCTGTCGTTCAAGAACGACACGCACCCGTTCCACACCCACCACGCTCACACCCACTAGGACTCTCTCACACACACACACACACACACACACGGCTGGCAGTAGGCTTCGCGGCCCTCTGACAGGGGCAGATGGTGCCCGTCTATGCCCACCAGGGTGGCAGATGACTCTCCCTGCCAGGGGGCCCACCATGCCCACCCCTGCCCGTCTGTGGCCCGGCCGGCGTCCAGCACAGCCAGCCAGACAAACCGTCTCCATACGGCCCTCCAGCCAGCAGGGCTTTGGTGCTTAGTGGACCAGAGCTTTCACTCTGCGGTAACCAGGAGGGATTGATTACCAATCACCCAGCGTTTATAGCCGTTTTTTTTCCCCTCGCCCAATTGTTCAGTGATTCCCGCTGAACACGAATCGGAGCGTTCAGCTAGTGGTTATGGAACTCGTTTTGTTATTAGATCGATTACGAGATTGCTGCAGGAGGCGAGCCATCAGTACCCTGCTGATGTCATGGAAAAGTTCTTAAACAAGCAACTGGGAAGCCACACAATCATTGAATATAGTTTGAAGGGAAACTTCAATTCTGAACCTCTTCACAAGCACAAAAGCCACAGCGAATCTGTGAGTTGACCTCTCTTTGACTTGAGTGACCGTCGAGCAACAGGAGGATTTAGACGTTGATTCAGACGGACGTCGGTTCACCCGGTCCTATAAATGGTGATATTGAGTTGGCCCTCTAGGATGGGGTCTTCACGTTGTTGCCATAGTAACTCCCCGTTGTCCCTCCCGCCTCCGCAGGTGTTCATGGAGATGATTGGTCCGGCCCACGGCCAGATGACGGTCACCAGGCTGGTGAAGGGGCTGGAGGAGGGCAAGAGGCTGCCCCGCCCCGACTGCTGCCCCAAGCCGGTAAGCGCACCCTGTCCCTCTGCACGGCGGCGCCGCTGTGCACCCCTCGGCTTCCAAGCATTACAGCGGCTGAGTTGAGAGGAGTTTGTGAAGTTCAACGTGTGTGCGTGTGCGTGTGCGTGTCTCCCAGGTCTACGAGCTGATGCGCAAGTGCTGGGAGAGCGCGCCCGAAAAGAGGATCACCTTCAAGGAGCTGATCGAGGAGCTGAGACGCGTGCCCACGTCTGGCCCCCCCAGCCAGCCGCCCTTCTAGAGAGAGGGAGAGAGGGGCGGGGGGCGGGGTTCAGCGATTACACAAGGCCTCTGTCCACTTATGAGCTGCTAACGGGATATGCTCGCCGCGCCCTTCAGAGTTTCCTTTCCAGTGAGAATGTGATACTATAACGACTCACGGAAGACGTATAGCCTCTTATCTTTAATCCTGCTGACTTTGCCCCTACCAATACTTACAATGCCTAGTGTAAGTGTAGCCAAGTCACTGTGAGTCGGTGTGAACTGTTGATGAAGAGTGGGAGGGGACGGACGGAACGAGGGCCTAGTTTGGCTGGGCGGGATGGTTTGTTTGGTCTGTCGAGGACATCGCTGTGAACGGGGAGTTCCAGTCGTAAAGGGAGGACTCCCAAGATGGATGCAGAAACCCTGCGATGGCGGAGAGGCTTAGAGGAACATTCTCAGTCCAGGCTTCACTTCTCCTTTCCTCTCTCTCTCTCTCTCTCTCTCTCTCTCTCTCTCTCTCTCACTTTAAAGGACTATTGGACCAGTCACAGGGACCTTTGCCAAACCTAATGCAATGAACCAGAGCTACTAATCAGCAGAGACCCGTACCCATGTGGGCCGGGCTGAAAATGGTGACATTACCTGGGATGGCCACTCGGGGGCAGTATATCTCTGGTTATCTTTTTTATAATTCCAACCCTTTGCGACTCCATCCGGCAACCTCTGAATCCATGTTTGTTAGTGATTTTGTTTTTAATTTGAAAAACCTTTATTTTTGTACGCCATTCGAATGCTAGGTAAGTGTGAGTTTATCAAATACGGGGTGAGAGTAGCAAATAGCAAATAGCAAACCACCCAAATGTCCAAAAAAACTGTTGAATATCTTTTATTTCATTCATGTTATCACATGTTTCTATTCTACTATTTTACCACGTTTGTAGCAAGAATGCTATAAAAATATGTATAAAAGTATATCTATCATTGAGTCGATGGGATTATGTGGAGCGGGTTGAGGGCGCGATGATTAGTGACTGAGGTGAACGTCACAGAAAGAAAATGAATAGGAGCGACGAAGCCATGTGTTCTCCATGAACACATTTGAGATGTCAAGAGTACTTGTGTTTGGTGGTCATACAGCGAGAGACTGTGTAGACACGAGGGAAACCGGGAAAGAAGATTGTTCCTTCAGTTTCAGTTTTGTTTTATTTCAGATTGTAAAAGACATTTCTTTCCGCTCAAAAAAAAGGAGAGGAAAAAAAAACTAAAATATATTTTCAGAGGAATAAGACTAACATTATGAATAATGGAAATGTAAATAAATACCCAAATAAATAAAATCAATGTTTGTCGTGTTTTGTCAGATTTCAAAAACGGCAAATGCAAATATCAACTATTGAAAACATTTCTTTCGTATTTTATGTTACAGCGGTAAATAAGCATGCCAAGATTCGATTGCTTTTTCAATAGCTTATTCACAGTAAAGCAATATCAACGTTGTTTTTGATATAAAATATTGCAAAATTTACAGTATATTTCGGGTCTGAATACTGAAGACATACCTTCAAAAGAAAACGTTATCTGTCAAAGCATTGAGCACAGCAATCCTACACATATGTATGTATACTATATATACACACGCCGTGTGTGTATATATATATATATATACAGCCAATTGAATGTCCCATCAGTTAGAAATACTGTTTGACTATTGCAAAGCTAAGATATGATCTTTCACACACATTTAGTACCATACATTCATTCTCCTCACCATGTATATAGCATGTAACACTGGGATTGTGCCTCGGCTATGCTGAATAGCATATGGACACGAGTCAAATGTAATGAGGGTCCTACAATACTGACAGGCTAGGAGGGGAATACAGCTTACAATCAATAAGAACCAATGAGCCTGGTTGGCAACATGCAGATATAGGCACACCAGATAGAGATAGGGGAAGCCCCTTCCCTTATATTTACCATTAGGAAGGTTCCAATCCTCCTAGATGGGTCCATGTGATAGGGTGGGGGTGTTTTACATGGAGTATATCTAAACAGAACAAGACAGGACTAAACTCCCCCAGAAAATGAAGATGGACAGTCCTGCAGAGGTAAAAGGGAACTGTGTCGTTTGGAGTCCATGTGACAGTGGTGCTAGAAGAGACAGTGTCCAGCAGTGAGAGAGAGAGAGAGAGAGAGTGACAGTCTTCCCTGGGTGCTTGCACTGAGCTGGCATGCAGAGCCAAACACCCACGGTAGCAGCAGCCCTGAGAGCCCCGGCTAAGAACAGGGAGACCAGGCAGAGTTGCGATGGCAGCTGGAGTTGTTTTTCCAGCTCCCGTTTGATTCTTCTCGTCTATCTCTCTCTCTCCCGCTGCTCGCTGCTACCTGCCAAAAGCAGGTTTTTAGTGAGCGACAGACACACACACACACACACACACACACACACACAAAGAATAGACTGGATTATAGAACCCCTATAGAACAGTTATAGGCAAATAGGGGAAATGTGCAGGTCAAGCATACTCCTACACACACAGGGCTCTGCGCGTCACTGTGGCACACGCGGTAATGGCTTTAGAATGGGCGAGACAGTATAGAAAAGCTAATACAATCACCGGAACGCCATTGAAACAACACAGACTGGCTTAAAGTGCCTGAATACACGGCGCGGCGCTAGCTAGCTGGCTGCTGCTGCTGCTTCTGCTGCCCTGGCTGTTTTACTGTCACGGGGGCCCCTGTGGAGCAGAGGGGCTGCACACACACACACACACACACACACACACACACACGTCTGTCTATGCGTTGCCTTTTAAAGGCGTGGAGGAGAGAGTGAGCAATCAGCCGGCAAACCAAGTCCAGCTGGCTAATTCCCATCCACGCGCACACACACACACACACACCGAGTAGAAAATGTACCCGTGGCTTTTAGCCAGTCAGCTAACGTACTTAGTGTTCAAATAATGTTATAGTCACACGTTAATACGATTCAGTGGTGCCCTCGCCGTTCACAAGCATGATATATGAAACGACCACAAGCCACACCAGCACTGAAATCATGTAATATGATACATGGGAAAGCCACTTCTCTCCGCTTAAATTCTACAAAAGTAGCATGAACTAAAGGCTGGGAGAGACAGAGAGAGAGAGAGAGAGAGAGAGAGGGAGAGGGAGAAGGGAAAGAAAGAGAGCCGGAGGATTGAAGAAATTTCACAGGAAGAAAGACACACTCTAGGAATTCCGATTCACGCACACATCATGCATGATAGCAATGCCCTTAGAGATGGCTGCCGTTGGGCTGCCATTGGTCGGTACGAGTCCTCCCACAGTAGGTTATTGCCTGGGAGTGGCAGGCAGAATCAATGCCCCAAACACTGCCAGCCCACCAGATGCTGAAGAAGCCCTAAGAATAGGAATCAATACTCTCTCATTGGAGGCAAACCCCTCCCCACACACACACACACACACACACACACACACACACACACTCTCACACATTCAGTGTACAACCCAAAATTATTTCACAACTGGCCCGAAGTTGCCGAGTTCCAATATAAATATTCATAGCAGGATAAGGCCGTGAATGATAATCACCAATCATACGAGTGGTGAATTATAATGGTTATTTCCCTCGTTTGAAAATAGAAGGGAACTACAACCTCCAGAGCTGGGATGCGTCTAACAGTAGTCAAAGGTCACCTTCGTTATTCTACTGAACCTCCAATTACTTCCCAGAAAAAAAGAAAACTCTGTGATTGTATGAGAAGCGCGAGGACCGGGGGAATCAGAGCCTGTTTGAGGAGCTTATTGCGTTCAGTGCCTGACCCATAGGAGAAACAAATACATCAACAGAGGTCCTTCCTGGAGCGCTCCGTAGAGAGCGTGGTACGGACTGCACTCGCCTCACCCTCTTCATTTCATGGCTATAAATAGTGTATGTACACAAAGGAAGTCAGAACGTAACCAATGGCTGTTAGGTACCGAGTGAGGGCTCTGTGTTATTGGCTCTCAGACCGGTCAATGGGAGTAAGTGTAAGTGTACACAGTTCAAGGTGAAAGGCTCTGATTGGATGTGAGCCTTAACCTGTGTCTCTGAGTAGCCGGTAGAGGCTTTGAGATTCCTCAAACTCTGGCTAAATGGCTGATTGCTCCTACACTAACAGCACACCACACACACACACAAACACACACATATTCATAGACTTCCATATCAAAGTTTCCACAGCGAAATAGACAAGACGCAGTCTAGTCAGGAAGTGAGAAAGACACAGAATAGTTAGTTAAGTGGGGGCATCGTTAACTGTGACGCATCAAAGCTCAATGTGTCACACTAAAAAGCCTCCCCAGTTTACAGGGAGGGAGGAGAAAGAGAGACACAACGACCAAGAAAAAACCTGAACAAAACTCTGTCCCTAGAATCACAAGGCAGACAGGCAGACTGGCTGGAAAATTACAAAAGCAGCTCACACATATATATTTATATATATATATTTCTAACATATACATATATTAGAAATTTTTTACAGATTATTAGTTTGAAAAACATTTAAACATCAACTGAGAGAAGATAGTTTAGGTCTAAGAGTTAAGGCTTGAACAGGACAAAAGCAACAGTGTGTATGTGGGATTATGTGTGTGCATGAGTGGAAGTGTGTGTGTGTGTGTGTGTGCCAACAAGATACAGCACTAGGGCAGAGACACTGGGCGTGCTCCACGGGGGGTAGTAGGGTGCGGGAGTGGCGAGTCCTCTCTAGATCCTCTTCTTCTTGAAGTAATCGGCGTACTGGCCTCCGAGTCCTTGGGAGTGCTGGCCCACGTACTCCGACGTCATGTCCTGAATAGCCAGCTGAGGGTACTCCCTCTTCTGACCCCGAGCCTGATTCTGAGCCGGAAAGGTGGAGGTAGGGGAAAGGGGTATGGGGGGAACGGGGGGGAGACGTAACTTTAATCCAGTACACAATGAGCTTTATCCAGACGTCCAAACATCTGGTGTGTGTGTGGGCTTTTGCATGTGTGGGTGTATGTGGACCAGTGATGGGGACTCGAGTCGCACTTAAGTCGCTCAAACAATGACTTGAGACTTGACTTGGACTCGTCCCCAAAAGACTCGAGACTCGACTCGGACTTGAGATTTGGGACTGTATATTTATAATTTTTTGTCCTCCTATACGTATTAAGATTGGATAATTTATTATATGCAATGATCCATAAAAACTGTAAAACATATTATAAAAAAACTTATATTAAAACAGGGAAATAACTTGGTGGTGCTACATGGAACCAGGGCTGGAGGAAGGTGATGCTATATGGAACCAGGGCTGGAGGAAGGTGATGCTATATGGAACCAGGGCTGGAGGAAGGTGGTGCTATATGGAACCGGGGCTGGAGGAAGGTGGTGCTATATGGAACCGGGGCTGGGGGAAGGTGGTGCTACATGGAACCGGGGCTGGTGGAAGGTGATGCTATATAGAACCGGGGCTGGTGGAAGGTGATGCTATATAGAACCGGGGCTGGTGGAAGGTGGTGCTGTATGGAACCGGGGCTGGAGGAAGGTGGTGCTATATAGAACCGGGGCTGGTGGAAGGTGGTGCTGTATGGAACCGGGGCTGGTGGAAGGTGGTAATTCATGGACAACAAAACACGTCTGCCTCTACGATTGTAGATGCGTTGTTTATTTTTACCATTACTTTTATTATGTTAAGTAAGGTTCAATTGAAGAAAGCGGACCCGATGTGCGGGTTTTTTCTTTTTTTTTGTCCTCCTATATATATTTATGTTATTATTTTTTGTCCTCCTACATATAATTGTTTTTTGTCTTCCTACATATATTATTTTTTGTCCTCCTGTACATATGATTTTTGTCCTCCTATATATATTATTATAATTTTTTGTCCTCCAACATATCATTTCTTTCCTCCTATATATATTATTTTTTGTTCTATATATTTTTTGTCCTCCTATATATATTATATATATATATATATATATATATATATATATATATATATAGGACAAAAATAATTATAATATACAGTATATATACAGTATATATTATAATTATTTTTGTCCTATATATATTATTATTTTTATTATAGCTCTCTCTCTCTCAAAGCCTGTGTGCGAGGGCGGGTGCAGCTCTTTCTCTTGCACACTGCAGCAATGTGCACTGAGATAGACCCTGCTCATGTAGTGACAATGGCGGAGAGAACTAAACGTTCAAAAGTATTATTAGGTTAAACTTCACTAGAGTTGATGCTGACAATGCTAATGTTTACAGCAAGTGCAACAAGTATTTTGCATGAAAGGGCGGAAACACTAGCAATTTGCCAATACATCTAGCGAAAGTGCATAACATACAGGCGGAGAAATGCAGTTCTCAACTGTGCACCTACGTTAAGGTATGCTAGCCCTGCTCTTTGAGCCCACATATAGTGTTAGACAAAGATGGTTTAATTATTAAAAGTAGCTCAATAGTTAGCCTGCTGATTAATCAGCTGTGGGTGCGTTTACAATCTGAAATGGCCATTTCAATTATCGCATTATAGTCTATATGAGTGATTGGTTCAAAACAATGCTGTTACAGTTTGCCACTTAATGTTAATGTATTTACAGTACACATGACAAAATAAAGCAATGTTATTTCTGATTGGATTGCCGTTTGCTAGTCTATATACATTTTTAAGGCACCCTCTATGTTCAGAAAAAAAGACTGATATAGCCTGCAACATTAGCTTAGAACCAGTTCTTCTCTCAAAAGCCTGTGGTTGCAGATGGGTATTGCGACAGACTTGAGACTTGACTTGAACTTGTGACCAGAGACTTCAGACTTGACTTGGACTCGAATCAAAGACTTATTCACATCTCTGATGTGGACTTGTGTTCGTGTGGGTGCGTGTGGGTTTTGACACAGAGCTAACAGGCTCCTGTGCGTTTGGGCTGCTCTTTAAGACGAGCAGGAGGGAGGATAAAAAAAGGGAGAAGGAGAAAAGAGGGTCTGTACACACACGTACATCTCTGAAGAGACAGGGGCTCGTATCGAGTGACCGGATGAAATCCTCTGTGGCTTCAGTCATCTCACTCCATTTCTCTCTCTCTCTCTCTCTCTCTGTGTCTCTCTCTCTCTCTCTCTCTCTCTCTCTCTCTCTCTCTTTCTCCCTCTCCACCTCTCTCAAATCTCCCCTCTACGGATCAGGAGGCATGGTCTCTGGTGCCACGGCGTTGCAGGAGAAGGACTTAGTGTGTGGCCCTCTGCGGGTTTTCACACCTCTGCAGGCATTAGATACACACTGCACCACGGAGCGACCGGACACGCACACGCCGCGCTCACTTGTGCCAGGGTGTTTAAACCTTACGACCTGCCTAACTGCCGAGGGCCTGCACTTAGAGCGGAGATCAGTAGCCAGGGTAATAACACTCCTAGTAGCAGTTGCAGTAGTGAGAGAGTTTTACTTGTGTCTCGGTTCACTTATACATAAAACACAAAATAATGAATGGGTAGGTGTGGAGTAGGTGTGGGGTAGGTGTGGAGTAGGTGTGGAGTAGGTGTGGAGTAGGTGTGGAGTAGGTGTGGAGTAGGTGTGGAGTAGGTGTGGGGTAGGTGTGGAGTAGGTGTGGGGTAGGTGTAGGGTAGGTGTGGACTAGGTGTGGAGTAGGTGTGGAGTAGGTGTGGAGTAGGTGTGGAGTAGGTGGGGAGTAGGTGTGGAGTAGTAGTGCGAGCTGGTGTTGAGGGCTGCGGTCGTAACTCACGTAGTAGTAGTGGTTCCAGTCGCTGGCTGGGTGTGCGGTGGCAGTGTGCGTGGCCGGGTTGGGAGGCGGGTGGGGCGGCCCGATGAAGCCCGGCATCATGGGGAGGGCGCTGTAGGCTGGCAGCACCGCCGCAGGCATGACGGGCGGCCCGCCGCCATTACTGACCGCATGGAGCGGGAGGCCCAGCGGCTTGCACAGGTCCGCCTCCTATTAAACACACAGGCACACACACACACACACACACACACACACACACACACACACACACACACACACACACACACACACACACACACACACACACACACACACACACACACACACACACACTCGTCAATTCAGTTAGCGACTGAAAATACACACACGGGGGCTTATATAAATTGGTCTTGTAAACAGACAGGAAAACAAAAATACACACGTTAACTCACTCTCCCTCTCTCTCTCACACACACACACACACACACGAAGGATACACTCCTCCTTAACACCTATGGTGACAAGCCACCTGCCCGGGCGCCGAGTGATGGACGGTCCCCACAGGATATCCATGTCGGGTGACTGCCACACACTCCCCATGAACACACCGGCCTCTAAATACCAGGGGGCCTCTCGCCCGGGGGCTCGCTGGCACCGGCCAGCCCGGATAGGTTACACTCTGGGTAGGGTGGACGGCCAGCAGGGACAGTGTGGGGGTCATGTGTCAAACACCCAGAAGGAAAGGGAGGCACTGTAACTAGGGAGTCCAGCTTGTCAACGTTCTGTGTGTGTGTGTGTGTGTGTGTGTGTGTGTGTGTGTGTGTGTGTGTGTGTGTGTATAGGGGTAGACAGTTAGGGTTAGTGTGTGTGTGTGTGTGTGTGTGTGTGTGTGTGTGTGTGTGTGTATAGGGGTAGACAGTTAGGGTTAGTGTGTGTGTGTGTGTGTGTAGAAGGACACCATCAGGGAAGGTGTGTGTGTGTGTGTGTGTGTGTGTGTGTGTGTGTGTGTGTGTGTGTGTGTGTGACAGCGTGCAGTACCTTGCTGGGGTCCCTGTGCTGGTAGACCTGGCGGCTGGCTGGCTGAGAGGAGGCTGAGCGTAGTACTGACTCACAGCCTGCATGTAGGAGCTGTAGTCCCCGTAGGAGGGCACCGCCGCTGGCTGCAACACAGAGGGGCCGTGTCACACACACACACACACGGCCTCAAAGCCACGGAGCATGGAAGCCGGAGGACCACTTTGAAGCATAGTTGCACAGGAAAGACGGCGCGCTGAAATTTTCTCGGCGTGAATATTTTACATTTTAATGTCCAAATGGGTGACTGTCTGTTATGCAGTTTGAACACTCACGTGCGGTCTAGGTCACTACACCGCTGGAGGCTGTGTGTGTGTGTGTGTGTGTGTGTGTGTGTGTGTGTGTGTGTGTGTGTGTGTGTGTGTGTGTGTGTGTGTGTGTGTGTGTGTGTGAGAGTGTGTGTGAGAGTGTGTGTGTTACCTGTACGTGCTCCTTGCTGTAATCGCTGGTTTGTACTTCCTGTGTGGCGGTGCTGTAGCCTTGGACTTGTGCTTGGTATTGCTGGTACCACTGCTGCATGGCCTCCTGTAACACACACACACACACACACACACACACACACACAAGCAGACACACACAAACAGGCAGAAGATAATGTTTGCCAATTTTCATTTCATAGCATCTCTCTCTCTCTCTCTCTCTCTCTCTCTCTCTCTCTCTCTCTCTCTCTCTCTCTCTCTCTCTCTCTCTCTCTCTCTCTCTTCTCTCTCTCTCTCTCTCTCTCTCTCTCTCTCTCTCTCTCTCTCTCTCTCACTCTTTCTTTTTGTGCCTGTGTTCCCTCGTTTGTTAATTGGTAAACATTTGTAATGTACATTGAAGCCCACTTCCCATTAGACACGTCCTGCCAACTATGAATAAACCCAATAAATGTCCAATCTCACCAGCATGCTACTCCACCGTATCTAGCATGTTGGAGAGGGAGGATTAAAAAGAGAGAGGGAGAGAGCCAAAGAGACAGAGCCAGAGAGAGAGAGGGAGAGAGAGAGAGAGAGAGAGAGTGTGTATGTTCGTTTGGAGCGGGAGGTAGTTGGGATGGCACCAACAGTAGGACATCCGTGTCTTGTTCTGGGCGAGGTGTCAGAGTGAGGGGGAGGAGACGGACAGATGGAACTAAACGCTCAATGCCAGCCCCCCCCTTTCTCTCTCTATCTCTCTTTCTCTCCCTCTCCCCCCTCTCTTTCTCTCATTCTCATTCTCATTCACTCTCACCACCTCTCTCTCTCTCTCTCTCTACGTCTCAGTCTTTTTCCTTTCCTCTCTCCGTGAGCACCTCGACTCCCCCCCCGGTTGTCGTCCCTCCTCACGTCCCTCCTCCCCCCTCCTCGTCCCCGTGCCACTTCCCTGTGTCTGGGAGCCCAGTAACACTTGACAGATCGGTGTGGACGTACAGAGAGAGCCTGTCTCCCTGGCATGAAGCAGGCAACACTTACTGAGCAGACCGCTGGCCTCCTAGGGGGGTCTGTGTGTGTGTGTGTGTGTGTGTGTGTGTGTGTGTGTGTGTGTGTGTGTGTGTGTGTGTGTGCTGGAGCGTGTGAATGTGTGTATGGATGGTGGTAGTGTGTGGGGGTGTATGAACAGTGGTAGAGTGTAGATTTGTGTGTGTGTGTGCATGGATAGTGTGAGTGTGTGTGGGTGTATGGATAGCGCGAGTGTGTGTGAGCGTGTATGGATAGTGTGAGTATGTGAGCGTGTATGGATAGTGTTGGTCTGTGTGGGTGGATGTATGGATAGTGGTAGAGAGTGTGTGGGTGTAGTTCATACGCGTGTGTGTGTGTGTGTTACCTGTGAGTATCCCTGGTTGTACTGGCTGTAGTCTGTGGAGGTATCTGTGCTGTATTGGCCTGCCGTACTTTGACTGTGGGAGGTGGAGGGTTGGGAGATGGGGGGCATGCTGCTGCTGTACACCCCCGCCAGAGACTGCCCTCCCTGGGCTTTCGTGACCGACGGCCCTGGGCGGGTGAATGAAACAACCATGAAAAGAAAAAATCAATACATCACCAAAAAAGATCCCATTTGTGTGGATGTGTTATAGTGTGTTTTATTAAAAGATTGTGTGTGTGTGTGTGTGTGTGTGTGTGTGTGTGTGTGTGTGTGTGTGTGTGTGTGTGTGTGTGTGTGTGTGTGTGTACCTTGCAGAACCATGCCCGGTAGTACACTGGCTAGGTTCAGGTAAGGGTTAGAGGGCAGTTTCACTTCCTTTGGCGGCTCACCCAATAGAGAGGTCTGAGTGCTGCTGGGAGCCTGAAAGACACACACACACACACACACACACACACACACACACACACACACACACACACACACACACACACACACACACACACAAATGCACAACAGACAAGGGTAAGCGACTTATTAGGTGTATCAAAAAAAAAACTCCTCCTGTGCGCACATCACTGGAGTTCAGGGGTCGACCGCTGGCCCCTGTCACTGGAGCGGACCCTGCCCTAACCCAGGACCATATATAGTGCATGGCCTCCAGTCCACAGCGGTGTGACGGCCGGCCTGCTAATTAGTGTTGGCCCCCGAGTCACACAGACACAGAAACACGACATGGATCAAAGGGAGAGAGAGAGAGAGAGAGAGAGAGAGAGAGAGAGAGAGAGAGAGAGAGAGAGAGAGAGAGAGAGAGAGAGAGAGAGAGAGAGAGAGAGAGGAGAGAGAGAGAGAGAGAGAGAGAGAGGAGAGAGGGAGGAGGGAGAGGGAGGATAGAGAGAGAGAGGGAGAGAGGAGAGAGAGAGAGAGAGAGAGAGAGAGAGAGAGAGAGGGAGGGAGGGAGAGAGAGAGAGGATAGAGAGAGAGAGAGAGGGAGAGAGAGAGAGGGAGAGAGGGAGGGAGGAGGGAGAGAGAGAGAGAGGATAGAGAGAGAGAGGGAGAGAGGGAGAGAGAGAGGATAGAGAGAGAGAGGGAGAGGATAGAGAGAGGGAGAGAGAGAGAGAGAGGGAGAGTGTGTCTGTGTCAGTGCACAGTGGGTGTGAGATGACACGGCATTAAGAGAAGTGCGTTGTGATCCCTGAGGCGACAGCGCCTTCGAGGGACCGAGGCTGCTGATGCCTGGACTTGTTCTCTCTTTCTCTTTTTCTCTCTTTCTTTCCACAACCCCCCCCCCCTCTCTCTCTGTTTGTCTGGATGGATAGATGAGGGCAGGGATTGAGAAGGCTAAACAGGGAACAAAGGCCTCTGGTCATAGAACACCAATCACCAACAAGTCCAGAGTGTCAGCCGTCAGTGTGGGAGGGAGGAAGAGAAAGAGAGAGAGAGAGAGAAAAAACAGCACAGAACGCTGGTCCCCTGGGCCTCACACTCTCTCTGAGGGAGGGAGAGAGAGAGAGAGAGAGAGAGAGAGAGAGCGAGAGAGAGAGAGGAACAGAGAGCCAG